>NW_020769330.1:14454795-14480606 GCF_900518735.1 Pseudonaja textilis | reverse complement strand
TCCTATCCTATCCTATCCTATCCTATCCTATCCTATCCTATCCTATCCTATTCCATTCCATTATTATTCTATTCTTTTCTATTCTGCTCTGTTCTGTTCTATTCTATTCTATTCTATTCTAATTAGTACATGGACAAGAGACCACCAGGAAATCTTACTCATTAAGTCTAAGCTAGAAAGTGGTTTTTTTTTAAAGAAAAACATAGAAAGTGAAGCATTTTCACCTTGTTGCCACACAAAACTATGTAAGGTTGTGAACTTCACCAGGAACCAATTTGACTTGAAGGAAGATGTAAATCACTGCAGCTGTTAAATTGTGTAGCATGGTTGTTAAGTGAATCTGGCTTCCCCATTGATTTTGCTTGTCAGAAGGTCACAAAAGGGGATCACATGAACCCGGAACAATTGCAAACCATCATAAATATGAGTCAGTTTCCAAGTGTCTGAATTTTGATTATGTGACCATAGGGATGCTGCAATCAGTCATAAGTGTGAAAATTAGTCACAAGTCGCTTTTTCAATGCCGTTGCAACTTTGAATGTATTATGAAACAAATTGTTGTAAGTCGAGGGCTACCTGTATTCCTATCTGCTCAAAATATAGGTTGGAGAAGGAAATAATTATCCAAGCACTGCTTTTGGGTGTGAGCTTAAATTTCCATTGATGCCGTGGATTCTTTCTTTTGGTCCTTATTGATCAAGAAAACTTCACTTTCCCCATTGTCAAATGTCATGTACCTATCTGTAGCAAAGCAAGAAAGCAAGAAATACCCAGAGCAGCAAGAAATACCCAGAGCAACAATTCTTACCACTTGTCTAGGGTAAAAAACTAATCTTCAAAACTTGATTTATGTTGATCTCTGTTAGAAATTCTGTTTACATATAGCACCACAGAGCAAACAAAGCACACAGTCACCATGTGCTTTACTGCTCAACTGTTTAACTATAACAGGAAACAGGAAACTCAACTTAGAAAAAAAAGCATAGAGCATATATGTGTAAACTTATAAACACTGCCATCTACTGGCTGAATACTACTGTGGTTGTTGCATTAAAAATACACTCCAACTATGAATTTGAACAATCTCATTAAAGAGTCTGCATATCTCCTCCATTTCTTTTTGTCTACTCTTATGCCATGTTAGAAAAGATGAAGAAATAATGGGTCTTACACATGATGTCAAACTATACTAATCCTGGAGTTGATTGTTCCCTGAGTTGTAAGCCAGTATTTCTCAACCTTGTCATCTTTAAGACATGTGAATTTCAACTCCCAGAATTCCCCAGCCAGGTTGAGAATTCTCGGAATTGAAATTCACACATCTTAAAGCTGACAAAGTTGAGAAAAACTATTATAAGCAGATTCAAGCCTGATTAGACCCATCAGATAAGTTTAAGGTCTCAGGGTATGTTGGAGGCACAATTTTAAAAAAGTTTTTAAAGGAATATTAGAGTTCCTTGCATGTCAACTCAAATACCATTCAGTGTTGTGCTTCTGAGGTTTGAACCAGGTCAGTCAGCAGATGTAGGCTCGAGTGAGGAGGAAGATCTGGCATTGAGATTCGAGCCTGCATTGCTGAGTGACGTTGAGAGGAGTCTGGGGGAGGAGGAGGAGTTAAATCTGAGAGATGAGCCTAATTTATTAGAAGTTTCAGAGACGTCTTACTCTTCTGGAATTCCCTCCCTGATTGTACCTCAGGTGTTAACTGTTAATCAGGAAGGTGTGCCAGAGGCTTCAATAGATGATGAAACTGCCGGATGCTGGCTGGATGCTAGAACCAGGAGAAGATTGAGACATCAATCTCAATTAGAAAAGAGACGTCCAGCCAAGGATTAATGAGACTGACACACCCCTTCAGGGGATATATAAGGAGCGTACTAATGCCTCTTCCCCGCTCGAAGCAAAGTGGATTTTTAGTGCTTTTTGGATTCGGAAGAATACGTTGGAAGCGGCCGTTGTGATTTATGAACAATTCAGCTTTGCCAGAGATTCCAGGAAGACTGCTAAGGACTGTGTAAACAGAGCAGTTAACTCTTCTGTCTCTGGTTTTGTTTGCGTAAAGTATTTGAACTCTGGAACTTGAGATTCTCACCTGTGGATACAGGTGAGACATACAATTCAGTATGATATTTCTTGGTAAATGGGCATAGGTTGTAAAGGATATGTTTTCAACCCTCCGCAAAATAGCATGTACAATTTCTAGTTAATTCCTGGGATGATGGATTTCCATCCATTACCCTGAAATTTGTTTGTTTTCCATTTCCATTTTGACACAATATTCACTCGGGATCTATAAAAAAAGAAGAGCTTTCCTTGGCTAGCTGTTTGCAATTCTGCAGAAGACAAATAACTTGACAAGCCCTTAAAGATGATAAGGAGGCAAAGGACCTTGAGCTATTCTTCCTTGGATAAACCCATATTATCTATCCTTAGTTAGAATCAACATCAAAATAAAATTGCTATGGATGTTAAGACACAGAGACTATATTCAAAACAAAGCCATCTGCTTAGAATGTACATGGTCATGATCTGTTTTATGACTGTCACAGCTTACAATTGTAACAGGCAGGCTCCGTTACGGTTATAACTCAAGGACTAACTATAAGAGATCTTTAATGAAAGCCTGGGGTAAATTCAGAATCCCAAAATCACAAGAGGAAGTTGCAACCTTCCTTTGTAGTGTGATAGTCAAGGTTTTGAGTGAATTAAAATACTGGTTTGTGGGTTTCTCAGCACCTGGTAACTTTGGTAACTTTTTCTCTCAACATCTCCCCTCCTTCCATTTATTTCCTGGCCTTCCCACAGTCTCACACTGTTTCTCTCTCTTACCTCTTGTTTTTAATGTGACCTCAATCCAACACACCATCCAAAGGCTAAGTGCATTCCTTAGTCTGGAGCAAGGCTGTCAACCTTCCAGTGGGATGCTTAGATCTGGCCCATGGGGCCACCCTGGAAATAGCAAAGAACCAACCTGCAGAAACTCTGCCAGTGAAAACGGAGCTTGTGAGGGTCTCACACAGCCCTCCTGGGCTCCATTTTTGCTGGCAGAGGGTTGTGGGAGGCCGTTGCAGCCAAAAATGGACCCCAGGAGCCAGTGGTGGGATTCAACAATTTTTACTACTGGTTCTATGAGTGTGGCTTGGTGGGTGTGGCAGGGGAAGGATACTGTAAAATCTCCATTCCTGCCCCATTCCTGGGGGAAGGTTACTGCAAAATCCCCATTTCCTCCCTATTCAGAGTTTTGCAGCATTAATTTACCACCAGAAAAATAAACACAGATGGCTGATGACTTTATAAACATAATAAGTAGATTTTACAAACCAGTTGTAGATTTCTCCAACATGCAGCAAACTCAGACAGAAGTAGACATGTTACAAGTGCAGAGCTTCAGCAGTAACTTCAGCAGCTCAGAAACAGACATTAGTTCTGTTAAGTTTGGGAAATAAGAGGCTGAACCAGGGCATGGATGCAACAATACTTTATTAGAAATAATAAAGGACTGAACGTGCTTGCCAAGCCTGGAACTGGCTCGCAGCGATCAGCAACTGGTTGGACCCCGCAGCCTGCTTTTATAGCTGGCTGCTGGGAAGAACCAACCAATGAGAGAGAGGGCAACCACCCCCGCAGCGCGAACGGACCTGAGAGGGAACTTCTTCAAGTTCCAGGGACATAACACCCCTTCCCCACAGATGCGAACACGCATAGTCTTTGAGGTACGCAGGAGGCTTGTGCTGGCGCCCAGAACGGCGCAACTCTGGTGAGTTGTCTGTCAGTTCAGAGTCTGCACTGGAAGGCTGGATCAGTAGGGAGTCACGAATGCGTCCCTCGGTCAGGGCTGGCTCGGGACTCGTAGGGTTGATCACTGGGGACGTATTCCCGTTGACTGGTTCGGACTGGTCAGCCATCCGCTGGTCGTGGTCCGTGTTCGGGCTCCCTGGCTCGGCTGCTGGTGTTAGCAGGTCACTGGGGTTGGTGCTGATGTGGGGTTGATGCTGTGGCCACGTTCCGGTCTGTAATCCTGAGTCACTGCTATCGAGGGTGTCGTGGCGCTTCCGCAGCTGGTCCACGTGCCTTCTCCAGACTCGGCCGTCCTCCAGTCTGACTTGATACGACCTGGGTCCGGTGATGGCCACGATCTCGCCCAGGATCCACAGAGGGTCACCAGCGAAATTCCTCGCAAACACGGGTTCCTGTAAGACAAAATGCCTAACCCCCGATGTGGAAGCGAGGGGAGAGTCAGGGCAGTAATGTGGGTGAAGCCTGTCCAATACAGTCCGCAGGCATCTACCCATCAGGAGCTCAGCCGGGGACTTATTAGTGACTGTGCACGGGGTTGAGTGCTGGCTCATCAGGAAACGGGAGAGTTTGTGGTGCCAGTCTTCCCTACTGAACCTAGCTAGAGCCTCTTTAGTGGTCCTAACAGCTCTTTCTGCCAGTCCGTTACTGGCAGGATGAAAGGGAGCCGTGAAGATGTGGCGGATGCCCAGGTTGGCAGCAAAACGGCTGAACTCTGCCGATGCGAACTGGGGGCCATTGTCGGAAACAATAGAGTCTGGCAGCCCGTGTGTTACAAACAGACGAGTCAATACCTTGGTAATCGCTTGCGTGGTGGTTGTGGATAGATGTGCCACGTCAATCCACTTCGAGTAAGAGTCCAAGATCACCAGGAACATTTTGCCGTGCATCGGGCCAGCTAGGTCGATGTGAATCCTGGACCACGGTGCGTTGGCGCTTTCCCACTTGGTGGGGGTGGCAATTGGAGGGGATGGACGAGATTCCTGGCAGGGATGGCAGGAGCTTACTCATTTGCTGATGTCTTCGTCGAGGCCCGGCCACCATACGTAGCTGCGTGCTAATGCCTTCATTCTGACGATGCCAGGGTGTCCTTCGTGCAACGCCTCCAGAACTCGGGTACGCAGTGAGGTCGGGATGACCACTCATGTGCCCCACAGCAAACAGCCCTGCAAACTGGATAATTCCTGTAGGTGGGTCTTGAAAGGCGTAAATTTGGTTTCAACATCACCGCCCGGCCACCCCCTCCTCACCCAGTCCAGTACCTGGGCGATCGTTTTGTCTGCCTTGGATTTGGCAGCAATGTCAAGGGCAGTGATGGGAAGGTCCAATTGGGTCACCTCAAAGATAGCATGGACCGGTGCAGGGTCCTCAGCTGGAGGAGGCAGGGGGCAGCGGCTGAGGGCGGCTGCGTGGGACAATGTTTTACCTGGACGGTGTGTGAGTCTATGCCGCTAGGAAAAGAGTCCACCTTGTCATTCTAGGAGAGAGGACTTGAGGGGTCTGTTTGTCACCAGCTAGTAGACCCAGGAGAGGCTTATGATCCGTGACCAGCTCGAAAAAGTGGCCAAAAAGAAATTCATGGAATTTCTTCACAGCTGCGACAGCTGCTAAAGCTTCCTTATCGATTTGGCTATAATTGCGCTCTGTTGCAGAGAGCGTCCTGGAAAAAAAAGCGATGGGGGCCTCGGAGCCATTGGGGAGCCTGTGGCTTAACACTGCCCCAATTCCAAAAGGGGATGCGTCCGCTGCTAACACTAATGGAAGGTTGGGGTCAAACTGAATAAGGACCGCCTCCGACATGAGTAGTGATTTGACTGCGCGAAAGGCGGAGTCTTCCTTGTATCCCCAATGCCAAGCCGATTTTTTATCCAAAAGTCTGTGTAGGGGTTCCGCCACAGATGCTTTATGGGGCAGGAACGACGCGTAAAAATTCAATAGCCCCAAGAAGGCCTGCAGTTCCGCTTTGGAGGTTGGAGTGGGTGCCTTGTGAATTGCCTTAACCTTGGACTCCAGGGGTGAATGCCTGAGGCGTCAATTTTATAACCCAAAAAGTCCACCTGTCTAGTGGCAATGGCACATTTTTCTTTTTTTAACTTGAGGCCATGCTGTCTGAATCTCTCTAACACTGCTCGAACTCTCTGGAAGAGTTGGGGCCTATCCCTGGCCGAGACTAAGATGTCATCGAAGTAGGGTACTACACCAGGGAGGCCCTGCAAAATCCGCTCCATGAGGGATTGAAAAATGCCTGGGGCAACACTTACGCCAAATTGGAGACGCTTGCACCAGAAAGCACCCCTGTGGGTGACAATGGTCTGGAGTTCCGCTGTTTGGTTGTCAACAGGGAACTGCTGATACGCTTGAGACATGTCCAATTTGGCAAAAATGCTGCCAGGTTCAAAAGTGTGTAATAAATGCTGAATGACGGGCACTGGGTAAGCGCTAACTTGTAAAAACTTATTAATTGTGGTCTTGTAGTCCGAGCAGATTCTCAGGCTACCATCTTTTTTGAGGGGTGTGACAATGGGCGTCTCCCATTTGGCGAAATCTGTTGGCTCAATGACCCCTTGTTTTAATAATTTATCCAGTTCCGCATCTAATTTAGGCCGAATAGCGAATGGGACTCTGCGGGGTTTTAGCCTGATTGGGACCGCTTGGGGGTCGACTGAGAATGAGATGGGGGTACTGTTATAACACCCCAGTTCATTGCTGAATACGTCTGAGTAATCAGTGAATAAGGAGTCAGTGTCAGAGGTTGAGACAGCATGGACTCCTGTCAACCCTAGGCCGAGATGGGGAAACCAATCAAGCCCCAAGAGTGTGGGGAGATTTCCGTTAACTACCACTAGAGGTAGGTGGCCTTTGAAAGTTTTAAAATTAACAAGAAACTTGCCTCTGCCGATTACAGGAATGTCCTTCCCCTGGTAGTCCTTCAGGCTAAACTGGCACTTCTGGAGCTGGTTCCTGGATAGACTGTGTTGTAGTCTCTTGAGGGTGCTCCAAGAGATAATTGAGAGCGCTGACCCTGTGTCAACCTCCATGCGACAAGGTCTACCTTCTAACAAAACGGAGAGAGAGATTTTACTAATGGCATGGCAAGCGTGCTTAGCATGGTGGCGAGTGCGACAGTTCAATACTTGCCTTTGGGGTCCCGACTGTGAAAAGGAGGGGTGCCTTTGTGCCGAGTTGTGAGTGGCCTGGCAGACTTTAGCGATGTGCCCCTTTTTGTGGCAAATGTTGCAAGTGGCTCCTTTGAATTTGCAGGTGGTCCTCAGGTGTGATCCACCACAGGATAGGCACAGGGTGATGTGCTTGGGTGGGCTGACGCTTTCCTGCTTGGCTCCTACCTGCGGGTGTCTGGCGTGTGCGAGGCGGTGGATTTCGGCTGCATCACTGGGGTCCTCTTCGATGACCACCTCTTCAGAGTGGACTGAAACTGCACCTTGCTTGGAAGCAGGACCTTGGATTTCGGTGGTTGAGTGTGCTGCCAGTTCTGCTGCCAAGGCTTCCTCGACGGCTTGCGCGAGGTTGAGGTCCTTCTTAGCGAGTAGGCGCCTTTGGAGGTGAAGGTCCTTGACTCCGCAGACTAGCTGGTCGAGGAGCATGTCCTCCAGGTAGGTCCCAAACCCACAATGGAGAGCTGCAGTTCTGAGGGCAGCCATGTACTGGTTGATGGTCTCTTTGTCTGATTGTTTCCTCATTCGGAAAGTGAACCGCCTGGCAATCTGTGAGGGCCTAGGAGAATAGTGGTTAGTGAGGATTTCTAACAGTTCTGCCCAGGGAACGTTTTTTAACTCACGTGGAGCCACGAGTGCCGTGGCAGTGTCAAAGACGATGGCTCCACAGTAGATCAGGAAATATGATTTTTTCCGGTGCTCCCCTGCATCAGCCAACCCAATTGCGTCGATGTAATGGTTAAAGCGATTCTTGTATGACTCCCACTTCTCCTCATCCAGCTTGAACGCTGGAAAAACTGGGTTGGAGTTCATAGTGAAACAAATCTGGTTGTATAATCTGTTGGAAAAAAATCTCTCTGGGGCAGCAGCAGGAAGGTTTTTTGTGCCTGTGACAGGCAAGTGACTTCAGCTTTGGGAGGCTTTTCACAGCTCTCCCTCTCTCTGGGTTAACACGTGGTTAGGCTACACGGCCGTTGGCAGCGTTTTGAAATTCGCGCCCTGCGTGGGCGTCAGTGACTTCGACTTACAGCGCCGCGCTGTATCTTAAGGCAGAAATTCAAATGACAGCTGTTTGAATTTCGCGCCTAAAGAAATGAGCGGCTGCGGCTCGCAGCGCTTCACTTTCCCTGTAGCTTGGCTAACAAGCGGCTACAGACGCTTCTCACTCTCGCTGATTGCTGACCGCTCTCTCTGGCTGCGGAAATCAGCGTTCGCTTTTCGTTGTCTGCTGATCGCTCTCTCTGGCTGCGGATCAGCGGCTAGTGACTCAGCGGTTGCAATGTGCCTCTGGTAGCCATCCCATCCTCGTCGCCAATGTTAAGTTTGGGAAATAAGAGGCTGAACCAGGGCATGGATGCAACAATACTTTATTAGAAATAATAAAGGACTGAACGTGCTTGCCAAGCCTGGAACTGGCTCGCAGCGATCAGCAACTGGTTGGACCCCGCAGCCTGCTTTTATAGCTGGCTGCTGGGAAGAACCAACCAATGAGAGAGAGGGCAACCGCCCCCGCAGCATGAACGGACCTGAGAGGGAACTTCTTCAAGTTCCAGGGACATAACAAGTTCCACTTTAGTTCAGCGAGCAAGCAGAAGTGAAGCCGTTTCATTTTCAACAGACAGACTCAGAGCTCAACATAGCTGCAGAGTTGCAGAGCTTACTATAGAGCCATGCCTAGGCTACTCTTAGTTTCAGTTTGCAAGTGACAAGAGAGAAAACATTGAAATTTAAAGATAAGGAGATTGTGGTTTTGAAACAAGTACCCAGAAGAATGAGAGAGATGAGAAGAGGATACCGATTCTTGACCAAATTGCTACTTTAAAAAGAGGTGAATTATATACAGATGGCTGATTCCAGAAGGTTTAATGTTCACATGGCAAGAACAGAGATACAGAATTGATTCAATTGAGAAAGCTGAATCATTTTATACAGAATATTTCGGAGGGAAAGAGGAAGAGGCAGAAAAAGAAATTTCACTAATTGAATTCCAAGAGAACTGCCAAATGACGACTGAAAAAGTGAATATACTCTGACGCTCCCCACCCCACTAACCTGCTTTCCAGCTCAGTTCTCCTGTGGAGGGCAACAAAAGAAGACCCAGCCAATCAGCTGGGACTCAGGAGGCAGAGAAGAGATAGGGGCGGGGCCAGTCAGAGGTGGTATTTGCCAGTTCTCCAAACTACTCAAAATTTCCGCTACAGGTTTTCCAGAACAGGTCAGAACCTGCTGAATACTGCAGTATTGCTGCCAAACATTAATTGCAGAGAGGTTCACCTCACCCCTCTAGAGTCTGGAAGATTTTTCAACTTTCAAGCCCCCACAACAAAGAACTACACAACTTTTCCTTAGCCAGCAGACTCTCTTACGGTGCAATGGTGGCGTAATGCAGTATTGCAGCCAGACTCTGCCCACTGCCAGGATGCAAAAATCCCAGCAACCGGTTCTCTGCCTGGTTGCTGGATGGGCATGGCCACGGTGGGCGTGGCCTAGCGGAACTTCCGGTTTGGCTGTTTTTTTTACTTTCCCCAGAGTCCAGAGGCTTCCCTTGGGCCTCTGGGAGGGAGAAAATGGCTTCCCCTGGGCTCCAGAGGGCCTCCGGAAGTCAGAAACAGGCCCATTTTCAGACTTCTGGAGCTTCCAGTTCGGCCCATTTTTTGCCCCCCGAGAGCCTCCACACAGACCCTGCACTTACCTGCATCCAAAACGAGCCACATGGAGACTACTGGGAGGGGTGGGGTGGGCGGGGTCAGCCAATTGGTTCAACTTCCAACCTGGCTGAATCCCATCCCTGGCTTTAATGTAATGGAATTGCACGGGAATCCTCAGCTCCTGCTTCCTTTGTCTTGCTCATCATTTCCCTTCAGTAAAAGGTTCCTTTTGAAATAGTTTCAAGAGTTCTGCTTTCTTGAATGGAGAGGAGAGGAGAGGCAGGTCCTTACAGGAGGACAACCAGCGGTGGTATTCTACCGATTCGGCTCGGTTCCGCCACTGCTCTGCTGTTGGGCCCACCCCCCCCCCCCGGACCCCCTCCCCCCCCCTTATCCTCTGCTTTTGAAGTGCATGGTACAGCAGAGTACTGAATGGCAGCTGCTGAAGCGACCGGGAGAATGCAGGCTTGCAGGAGGTGAGTTGGAACACCTCTGAGCTTGCGCAAAGTGCGTGCGCGCAGGCAAAGTGTGCGCATGCATGCAAAGCGCACCCACCAAAGCACACCCAACGAACCAGTAGTAAAACATTTTGAATCCCACCACTGAGGACAAGCACAACTCAAAAACTGCACAAACCGATGAAGCTCATTCACATTCACAGCTGAATCTTCATAGGGACAGGACTGCCGAGCAGGTGCCAGGCATCATCAGCCATTTGTTATCAGAAGGTGGCAAAGAAGACAGCCAGTGTCACACTTAGCCTCCGAATGACAAAGGCAGGACAGCAAACTATCTCCTAGGCAAATAGTCAGAAACATCTGAGTGACAGGGCCAACGCTGTCAGTCAAATAGAATAAATCACAGTTGTCTGTTCCTTAACCCAACTGCCCATCCCTGCCTCTCACAATTCACATTCTTATTTCAGTCATGTATGAATTATTAAACAGTTGCAACATCATACCTTTAAAATATCTATCTATCTATATCTATCACTTATCTCTCTCTCTCTCTCTCTCTCTCTCTCTCTCTCTCTCTCTCTGTGCATCTGTGTCCTTTAGCCCAGACAATCTTAGGGGAAGTCGACGCTTTCATAAACTTGAAACATCCTGCAATTTCTTTAACATTTTTTTTAATGTCTGGGATGTAAAAATAAAATAAAATTAAAAATTAAGAAAATAAAATGAAGCATTACTCCTTAGATATTCTGCTGAAGTAATCGCAGGTTTGCACTCTATTTTTAAATTAAAGTATATATATATATATTTTGCAGGCTGTTCAATTCTCCAATAGCCAAACCTGGGGTAGAACAAAACCCGAAACATTAAAGCAATTCAGTACAATTAAGAAGATTGTTTCCCACACTGTTCATAATTTCTCATTCCATATTAAAAAAATACAATTTGGTGGTCATTTGAAACCTCCTGTAGTCAATCATCCTCAAACATCTGTGGTGGAAAAATATAGATATAATGTAGCTGTATCAACTACATTATAATAATGTAGTTGAATCCCAGTGGTGGGATTCAAAAATTTTTACTACTGGTTCTGTAGGTGTGGCTTGGTTGGCATGGCATTGCTTGGTGGGCATGGCTTTGTGGGCATGGCAGGGGTAGGATACTGTAAAATCCCCATTTCCTCCTCAGACCACTAACCTGCTTTCCAGCTCCGTTCTCCTATGCAGGGCAACAAAAGAAGACCCAGCCAATCAGCTGGGACTCAATGGGAGGCAGAGAAGAGATAGGGGAGGGGCCAGTCAGAGGCGGTATTTGCCGCTTCTCTGAACTTCTCAAAATTTCCCCTACCGGTTCTCCAGAACTGCTCAGAACTTGCCGAATCCCACCTCTGGCTCAGACCTCTTCAAGTTATGAGGCTGAGAAACACTGACATAACAGATAAATATAACTGTGGCATCTCTGTTGCTCGCTGAAAGTGATTTCATTGCGGATGTTTAATTACAAAACTAGGTAACAGCAGCACTGCTGATATTAACTAATTGGGTAATGAAACGTCTGCAAGGAACAGAACCAAACTTAGGGACCACCAAGGACCCCACAGTTCAACTCCAAACTACAAATACTCTCTTCTATTGAATAAATATAAATATACCTTACGTTTGAGTTGAGCAAGGCTCATTCAACCTCTCTCATCCTTGAGACTTAGCTTAAGGCCATCTTTTTCTAGATTTTGGGATGTTACCCAGGAAAAGTAGAACTCCATTTGGCAAAATTAATTTCATGGTTTTTCTCTTATTTGCAAAAAGGCTTTTTGCAAATAAGAGAAAAACCATGAAATTAATTTTTTGTATGAATGGGCAACAATTGCCAAAGAAATAAGGTCCTCTTCCTCCTTCTGATTCAGTTTCTCCTCTTCCTCCTCCCCCCATCTTTGATTCTGTTACTACTACTACTACTACTACTACTACTACTACTACTACTACTATTAAAGCTTTGGAGCATCTTTTCCCCCACTTGAAGTCCTTCAATAAGTTTGGATAGAAATTCTGATACAAATCCTTTTAAAAACAACAAACCAAAAGCGTACAGGAAAAATCAAGTTGTCTCTGGGTGTCAAGAAAGCTGAGTCTTATTTCAACCCCCCTGCCATCTTTGTTCCAGAAATAAAGGTTGCATGACAAACTATTTATGCAGAGTTTATTGGCTCCTTGACATCTGTCAAGCGTGGACTGACAAGGGCTGGATCTGATCCCCAAAAGGTGTTTTGGAGAGCACGGGAACTCAAACGGAGCATCTGTCTCGGTCTCTTGAAAGTAGCGCCGTCCTTTCCTTTCCTCAAATTTTTGCACCAGCTGTTGCGTGTAGAGAATAAGGAAAACGACTTGGGCAGCGATGTGCAAGATTTGTTATCAAAGTGACAAAAAGTGAAACAACAGATGGAAAATGTGTGGAAGGCGCTGGACAGACTATCCTGATTTAGTGGAATATAAGAAAGGGAAAGAGGTGCAACACAAACAAACTAGTAAAGTCTTGTTATCAAAGGCAATCTCAATAAAAAAAATAGTTTTAGCCTGCCTGTAGGGGTGCTTTTTTTTCTGATCTAGTCTACCTGATGGGACTGACAGCTGAATCCTGGGAAATGGTATCGATACGAGGAGTCTTTGGTGCTCTCTGAGCTTGCTTGTTTTCTTGCAGACGTTTCATTACAAACTAGGTAACATCATCAGTGCTAGTGGATAATGGTATGGATAATATACTGTGCAGAGTTGCAGAGCAAAATTTTGTTTGCACCCTTTCTGGAGGACCTCTATGGAGTCAAACTGGAGGTGCTGCCCAGTCCTATAATTAATTATCTACTTTATTTGCCTCCTTATTCATACTGTTTTTTCATTCGATGAAATTGTTCTTGCCGTCAGAAAATATCTCCTTACTTCTAGGTTGAATCCCTCTTTAACAAGCTTCTACCAATTGCTTCTTGTCCTGCCCTCTGGTGCTTTGAAGAATAAGTCACACACACACACACACACACACACACACACCCGACCCACCCCACCCCAGAAGAATGAAATATTTTGGGAAATATTTAAAAAGGCAGAATAATATATTTTCCTAAAGGAGAAATGGAGAAACATGTTTTTTAGAGGCAGGAAGCACTCCCCCCCCAAATCTTTCCTGATAGCCCACAGCAGATACCAGCACTTAAGAGACAATGAGCTTATTGACAGAAGAAGACGGCTGTCTAAATAGCTCTATTCATCAGCAAAGCAAATACTGCAGACAGACATCCATTCAAGACAGGATATTTCAAAACTCCTTGGCAGAATGGCAGGATTAGAAAGCAGCCCCCCACCCAAGATCCAACACAGGATGAAAGCCATTAAGACACAATAGGAATTGCCCAACACCCTTTCAGAACACAAGCCCCCTCATTCAGGGGTGGGATTCTACCAGTTCGCACCTATTTGCTAGAACCGGTTGTTAACATTCTAAGCAGTTCGGAGAACCGGTTGTTAGAAGAAATTACTGGCCTAATCCTGTAAGGAAGGCAGGAAGGAAACATTCTGGTGTTGCTTACAGAAACTGCCTCTCCGTTAACCCTTATTACATTCTTGGCAGGACTAGACTTCCTGTCTCTGGAGCTTCTCTGGAGTTTTTTTTCAGGAAATTTCTCTTTAATTCTGAGCTGCTTCTGTCCTTGATTAGTTTCCATCCATCGCTCCTGCTTTCAGGGGACTAGAGACTAAAACATATGAAGAATGGTTGCATGGCTAGTCTAATGAAGAGAAGGACCAGGGGAGACATGATAGCAGTGTTCCAATATTTGAAGGGCTGCCACAGAGAGGAAGGGGTCAAGCTGTTTTCCAAGGCACCTGTGATGACCCCGGGTGGGATACAAAACCGACACAGTCACAGAAAACAGGGGAAGCCCCTTTTATTCCTTCACTTGCTTCCAAGCTCCAAATATCTTTGACGGAAGACAAAAAAACTCCCACACAAACAGTTACACGAAGAAGGAAAAAAGCCACACAAACCAGGCAAGATAAGGACTGGAGGATGTCCACAGATAACACACACTGGGAAGGACGCCAAACTCAGAGAGGAACTATAAACTAGAGATATTTACACGCTTTGTTTCCAGCGTTCGCCAGTACACAGGTCCAAACTCTTATTCAGTTGTCACAGCTGCAGCACATGAAGAGGATCAAGGCCCTCTCCTCCCAAGGAGACCACATCTCTCCCTTATCCTCTCCTCCATGCATGCCCTAGGTTGGATAGGGGATGGGCCTGGGTCCTTCTCTGACTACTCAGTCAACCTCTGCCCTTCCACCATCTCCTCCACAACCTCCAGAGCCACACTTCCACTTCCTGTCAGTTGTTCCTCCTCTCCCTCAGAGTCAGTCTCCACCAGGGTCATGACACACCTGGAGGCCAGACAAGGAATAATGGATGGAAACTGAACAAGTGGTGTAGGGTTTCCTGTCTAAGCAGGGGTTGGACTTCCAAGGTCCTTTCCAACACTGTTATTCTATTCTATTCTCAATATTGGAACAGTGCTATGTTATTGTGAGTTGGACTAAGGAGAAATTTCCTAAGGGTGAGAGCAATCAAGTTGGCCACCCAGTCACATGACCATCTAGCCATGCCCACCCAGTCATTAGGGCAGAGAAACGGTTGTTAAATTATTTGAATCCCACCACTGGTTGGAACCCCCAAATTATTCTTCTAACACTAAATAGAAGGGAGACTATGTGAAAAAGTATTTTGTAAATGTGTCTTTTCAATCCAGGTGTTCATGTCATCTGGATGGCCAGCAGAAGTTAAGCATTAAACAGAAAAATAAATATATCCACCATGAATATAGATAGATAGATAGATAGATAGATAGATAGATAGATAGATAGATAGATAGATAGATAGATAGATAGATAGATATAAAATTAGATTTAAAGATAGATAAAGAATCCAGAAGCTACACCAAAGCCTACTTTCTTCAAAAGAGAATTATGGAGATGAAATAAATAAAGGTTAATGAAAAGCTCTGATGTCCACAGATGAAAAATATCCTATTCATCAAACTTATGAAAATATGGGATTTTCAGAGGAGGAGATCAAAGTGGAAGGAAGAAAAGACAGCTGTTATCAATGCTCACCTTAAATTGAAGAAGGGGGGGAGGAAGATGAGAAAATAATAAAGAGGGCATAAAAGATGAGAACAAAATGCTAAAAGAGAATATGGGCTACGTGTAGGAAATCTTCGCTGCAAATTGACAATGGTTCAGGGTTCCATCTGGCTGGCTGGTTCAAAGACATGTAAACAATCTGAAGAGGAGGTGGCTAAAACCTTGATTTATAGTAACTTTTAGTTTAATGAAAAGAAGGACTCGGGGTGTGTCTGTGTGAGACCTGATAGCAGTCTTCCAATATTTGAGGGGCTGCCACAAAGAAGAAGGGAGTCAAGCTATTCTCCAAAGCACTTGAGGGCAGGACAAGGAGCAATGGATGGAAACTAATCAAGGAGAGAAGCAACCTAGAACTAAGGAGGAATTTCCTGACATTTGGAACAATTAACCAATGGGAATGACTTGTTTCCAGAAGTTGTGGGTGCTCCATCACTGGAGGCTTTTAAGAAGAGAGTGGAGAGCCATTTGTCAGGAATGGTATAGGCTCTTCTGATTGAACAAGGGGTTGGACTAGAAGACTTTCAATCAATCAGAATTGTGATGACCCAGGGTGGGATACAAAAGCAACAAAGTCACAAAAACAGGTGAAGTCCCTTTAATTCCTTCAACTTGGCTTTAAAGCTCCAATTATCATTGACTGGAGAAAAAACTCCCCCACAAACAGTTGCGAAAAGGAAGGACTTCCGTTCAAACTCAAAATACATATAAATTATAAATAGAAAAAAAAAACAACACAAGCCACACTGAAGAATTGATGAGATAAGGCAGGATAAGGGCTTGAAAACATCCACAGATATTGAAATACACATGCTGGGAAGGACACCAGAACTCAGATAGACGGACTAGAAATATTTTCACGCTTTGCTTCCAGCACTGGCCCATGCACAGAGTGTCCTTTTAAACAGTCCTCACAGCTGCAGCCCATGAAGGCGATCAAGGCCCTTTCCTCCCCCATAGACCACACCATTCACATTTCTCCCTTATCCGTTCTTCCCTGTGTGCCCTAGGATGAAGAGGGGATGGTCTGGGTCTTCCCCTGAACACCTAGCTGGCCTGTGCCCTTCCCCAGTCTCCTCCACAACCTCCGGAGTCACACTTCCATTCCCTGTCAGCTGTTCCTCCTCTCCCTCGGAGTCAGATTCTAACAGGAGCATCATAGAGTAGAGCTGGAAGCAGCAATGAGTTCCTACTTGTTCCACTACCGGTTTGGTGTTCTCTCTTGTGAGCACCTAATGAGCGCACAGCTTTTCACACACCAGCTGAGGCCTGCAACGCCAATCAGCTGAGAGGATAAAGAAGAGAAGAGTGCAGGGGCAGGTGGGAGGGCCAATCCTGCGCTTTTCTCTTCTTTCTCCTCTCAGCTGATTCTCGGAGGCCTTTTTTCTTCCTCCTCTCAGCTGGTTGTCAAGGGGCGTGTTAGATCGGGTACAAAAAAGACGCGAGACCAGTGAACTTCAAGCTCTTTATTTCATGTATAGATCTGTACAAGATCTTGGAGCCGTGGCAGCCCTTCCTATAGGGATTGCTCGCAGCTCGCCGGCCAATGACAGGTCTTTGAAACTCCCGCGATCGGCTCGGCCAATCGCGGTTGATTCTTAGAGGACCAATCACTGCTGTTCAGTGGACCAATCACAATGTCCTTTGTGTGGACCAATCAGAAGTCAGTATTTGGAGTATGTTAATACAGAACAGGGCGGGGGGGTTGCTATTGGTTTGGCTGAACCGGGCCTAACCGGTAGCATACCACTACTGACCGGCAGGGACGTTGGAGGTCTTTTGAGTCCAACTTCCTGTTCAGGACCCTGGCCTATACCATTTCAGATAGGTTGCTGTGAGATGAGACCTGGTCCACATATGAAAGCCTAAGAACATGCTGGCAACAGTTTCCTTGACATTTCAAGCAAATGACTGCAACAGATGGAAACCGATGAAGGAGAGAAGCAACCTAGAACTAAGCAGAAATTTCCTGACAGTTTGAATAATTCATCAGTGGAACGACGTGCCTCCGGAAGTTGTAGATGCTCCAACACTGGAAGTTTTTAAGAAGAGATTGGACAACCATTTGTCTGAAATGGTACACTGTAGGGTTTCCTGCCTGAGCAGGGGGTTGGACTAGAAGACCTCCAAGGTCCCTTCCAACTCTGTTAAATCCTGTGGAAAAAAAACACTTACTGTTCTTAGAACCTCCTGCTATTTGCAGTGGTTTTCTTCTGGAAAAGTCACAGAAAGCTAAACCAGCAGATTTTGCAGTCTGATAAACCAATTGTCCACTTGATGAGATTTTTGGGGGGGCGGGGGGGCGGGGAGGGGGTAGGCCTTAAAGATCCAAGGATTTCAATTTGAAGACTCCTGGAGAACTTTTTGGGAAGCAAGAACTAAGACCCGCAAAGTTCATCTCTGAGACAGCCTGTGCATCGAGACTCGTGGCTTGGATTTTTCGATTCCACCTCACATCTTGGTGACATTTTCATGCTTATCTAATGCACAGAATGACCTTCTTCACCGGGGAAACACAAATACACACACACACGCAGACAGATATGCTAGAGCTCAGGCTAGCATTTTGCAGCAAAGAACAGAGATTTATTTTTTTTATAGAATGGATCTTATTATCTCAGAATTCATGATGGCTCTTCTTACCCAGGGTTGTAAAAATGAGGGGAAATAAATTCCTGAAGAATAGGTACATTGAGAAAAAGGACTTTGTGGTGAGTCTAACAGCCCATTTGTATTACCTGAGCATTTGTAACAATAGTATATGTATAGCAATGCACAGGCATTCCAGCAACACATTCAATCAGTCTGGATGCATCAGTGCGGAAATTCAAGGCAACCCTTCAGAATGGAAGGTGTTCAAAATATATATTTTATAGAATAATAATATAAAGAGCGGTAAGGTTGAACTGGCTATTGTTTGAATATGCATAAGGTACTTGAATGGAAGATTATTTATTTTATTTTATTTATTTGATTTGATTTGTCAATTGCTTACAAGATAATAGGTATAAGTAAAAACTTAGTTATGAATACATGGATACATATAAGAAAAATAAAAGAAACAATAGGACAGGGACGGTAGGCATGTTGGTGCACTTATGCACGCCCCCTACAGGCCTCTTAGGAAAGGGGTGATTTGCCCTGATCAAGTTGTGTAGTCCACATGTTTTTGCAGTGTAAGAGTTGCAGATTACAGGAAATGAATGGAAGGTTATCAAAAGATGTAGACTAAATCAGGAAGAGAGGGAGGGAGGGAGGGACAAAGGAAGGAAAGAAGGAAGGAAGGAAGGAAAGAAGGAAGGAAAGAAGGAGGGAAAGAATTTGTAATTCCATATGTCAAAACCAGATGAAGGTCATAGAAAATTTCAATTTCACCAAGAAAACCCCAAATTTAGTTGGAGTGGAAGCGGGTGAGGAACCAGAGAGCAGCCAGGGAACAGCTTGGCCATGGGTGTGACTCTAGGTGAGTGAGGCAACATAAGGAGTGGTTAGGAGGGGCAGGGCAGGGCCAACCAGTGGTGCAATCAACTGGTTCTCTGAACTGAGCAAAAAGTTAACAACCAGTTCACCTGAACCAGTCTGAACTGGCTGAAACTCACCTCTTTGCTCATCTCCATTTCTTGGTCAAGGGAGCCAGCTTTGTCTGAAGACATTTCTCATGGTCACGTGGCCAGCTTGGCTATACACCAAGGATCACGGAGTGCTGTTATCTCCTCGCCGAAGTGGTACCTATTTATCTACTTGCATTTGCATGCTTTTGGACTCCTAAGTGGGCAAGAGCTGGAGCAAGGAATGGGAACTCACACACACCCCTCGCGCGGTACACTGGTCTCAAACCCAGGCTGTCCCCTTTCCAGCTGACAAGCTCAGCTTCTTTAACCACTGAGCCATCGTGCGCTCCCTCACAAAATGTTCAAAACCTAATTAAATCACAAAATCGAGACATTTTGCATTTCCCTTCCAGGCAGCAAATGACTGCTGTTTGTCCACCGACCCATGAAACACTCATCAAAATGGCTGCTTAGAAACAATGTGGGACAATTATTTGTTGAAAATGAATGATTCCAGCCATCTTCTCGGTATGCATATTCAACTCCTTTCATTCTTTTTTTTTTTTAAGGCAATTCCTGACCTCCATCATCCCGCAGATTCCTCAGCTAAGCCTCATTACCCAAGGTGCTAATTTACAATGTTTGAAACCATAATCAAGTCCTTCCTTATTACAACCTGATGGTAATGGTCTCAAAGTGTACGCAACCAAGGTTCACATCCTTTGACTCCCCCAGGGAAGCCAGAAGCTTGCAAAAGTCCTCTAAGATTAGCTGCAGAATTACAATGTTTAATGAGACAGAAGAGGAAAATCGCCAATAAAGAATGAAAATCATCAAATATAAGGGAGTAATCATTTTAACTGTGTTTAACTTAACTGAAATGTAATTTAATCAAAACCAATTCAATTTTTCTTTTAGCTAAGTTCACGGTCCGCCTTGGTTGAGTCTACTCTCTGCACCGCAGGCTCTTGATATGAGGGAATTGTGATAGTTGTCTTAGTTTTCATTTTGTACATTCACTGCACACCGGAGGTGGTATTCAGCAGGTTCTGACCAGTTCTAGAGATCCGGTAGTGGAAATTTTGAGTAGTTCAGAGAACCAGCAAATACCGCCTCTGACTGGCCCTGCTCCCATCTATTCTCTGCCTCCCGAGTCCCAGCTGATCGGCTGGGTCTTCTTTGGTTGCCCTGCACAGGAGAATGGAGCTGGAAAGCAGGTTAGTGGGGTGGGGTGAGAATGCAGATTTTACAGTATCCTTTCCACCTCTGCCTGGGAGGGCAGAAACTTGGACCTGGGTCCCCTATATACTTCATTAATTTGTCTCTTTAGCTTGGCACTTTGTAGCCCAAATGTGCCCACCCACTTTCTGAGAGCTTAATTGACCTCTCTACTAAAGGGTTCCACTTTATGAGCAAGTGTTGGCTGCTGATAGTTATCATTGCATTTTAACTACTTTAATTCCTCAAGGTGCTCTGGCACCCTGCCTGATTTGTAAGTCTGGTTTGCAGGTATTGCTGATGAAAAGGAAGGTATTCAGACCGAATGGTTTAGGTTTCCCTGATGGCTGTGACTCAGAGGTGGTATTCAGCAGGTTCTGACCAGTGCTAAAGAACCAGTCGCGGAAATTTTGAATAGTCCGGAGAACCGGCAAATACCACCTCTGACTGGAGATTTTACAGTATATCCTTCACCTGCCAGGCCCACCAAGCCACGCCCACAGAACCAGTAGTAAAAAAAAATTGAATCCCACCACTGCTGCACACCCTCTCTCCTTGCACGCCAGAGTTTTGAAAATGGTATTATTACTTTCATTCACACACGTTTGTGGATAAGAAGGAAATTTCCATTAAAAGTCCCAAAGGTGGTTTTTTTTTTTGTTGTTCAAGAGGCAACCGGACTTTCTGGTTTTATTTTGAAGATGCTTTGCTTCTCATTCAGGAAGCTTCTTCAGTTACAGAACAGAGATGAAGAAGCTTCTTGGATGAGAAGTGAAATGTCTTCAAAGAAAAGCCAGAAAGTCTAGTTGCCTCTTAAAACAAAAGCACCTTTGGGCAGTGATGGGATTCAAAAATTTTTACAACTGGTTCTGTGAGTGTGGCTTGGTGGGTGTGGCTTGGCTTGGTGGACGTGGCAGGAGAAGATTACTGCAAAATCTCCATTCCCTCCACACCCCACTAGCCTGCTTTCCAGCTCCGTTCTCCTGTCCAAAGCAACCGAAGAAGACCCAGCTGATCAGCTGGGACTCAATGGGAGGCAGAGAATAGATCGTGGCAGGGCCAGTCAGAGGTAATATTTGCTGGTTCTCCAAACTACTCAGAATTTCTGCTACCGGTTCTCCAGAACCAGTCAGAACCTGCTGAATACCACCTCTGCCCTTTGAGACAACCGTGACCTGGATGACTGAAAATCTCCATAGACATTTCCATTAAAAGCTACCCCAAACACAAAAGGCAATGAAACACGCAGAGCACACAACTTTCAAGTTAAAACCAAAGCAAAGTCAAAGAGTCAAAATAGAAAAGCATCTTGCATTCATATTGAGTTAATCTTGGAGAAGACCAGCACAAACCAGTGAAGGGCTTCTTCTCTGGTGGAATTCCTCTCCAGAAGCATAATTAACATCCTTGTCATTTATATTTAGAAGACGGGCATAAGCATGGCTGTTTGGCCTGGCTTTCAGAGGCTCAGCCATTCCCATGCTCCTTAACGTAGTTTATTGTTTTTTATGGTTTTAGACTAGAACAATTTAACAATTTAAGACACCATTAAAAAAAAGCTTATTGTAAATAAAATGGAAGGGAGGGAGGGATAGATTATAGATAAGTGTGTGTGTGTGTGTGTGTGTGTGTATACATACACAGAGAGAGAGACAGACAGATGGACAAACAGAGAAACAAATATAACGTAGACAGATGATAGATGATAGACAGACAGACAGACTGACAGACAGTTGATAGATTAGAGAGAGAGAGAGAGAGAGACGTACAGACAAATATAAGAGAGGGAGGTAGACAGATGATAGCTGATTGACAGAGAGTGATAAATGATAGATGATAGATAGATAGATAGATAGATAGATAGATAGATAGATAGATAGATAGATAGACAGACAGATGATAAATGATAGATAGATAGATAGATAGATAGATAGATAGATGATAGATAGATAGATAGATAGATAGATAGATAGATAGACAGACAGACAAATATAAGGGAGGGAGGTAGACAGGTGATAGAATATGAGAGAGAGAGAGAGAGAGAGAGAGAGAGAGAGAGAGAGTCAGTCCAGGTGATGCATCTCATGCTGCCTTCTCCCATTATTTCGCTCAGCTCCCCTGTGAAGAAGGTCGGGCTGAGAGGAGAAGGTTTTGCCCAAAGTCACTCAGAGAGCTTTCATAACAAAGTGGGGGAGAAGTGGGATTTGAACCTGGGTTCTCTTTATACCAGTCCAACACCTTCACCACGACACCACCATTATTATACTTGGAATTGCCTGCTATCCCGGGATGTGTGAGCACACAACACTCTCCATTTACTTGGAACGGAGAAGGTTTTAAGCCAAGAGAAGGAACTCTTTTCATAAAACGGGCTTGCTAGACTCACTTTTTGTGAAATGGCTGGCTGTAGAAATGTGAAAAATAAACAAAAGTACAACTGGCCTAAGCAAGAATATTGCTGAAGGAAGACACCAGGAACTTCTATGCTGCTCCCAACTGGGTGCACGAGGAACTGATAGTAAAGGTAAAGGTTCCCCTCACACATACATGCTAGTCATTTCCAGCTCTAGGGGGCAGTGCTCATCTCCATTACAAAGCCAAAGAGCCAACTCTGTCCGAAGATGTCTCCGTGGTCATGTGGCCGGTATGACTAAATACTGAAGGCACACAGAACACTGTTACCTTCCCATCAAAGGTGGTCCCTATTTTTCTACTTGCATTTTTTTACATGCTTTCGAACTTGCTAGGTTGGCAGAAGCTGGGAGAAGTAATGGGGAGCTCACTCCATTATGTGGCACTAGAGATTTGAACCGCTGAACTGCCGACCTTCTGATCGACAAGCTCAGAATCTTAGCCACTGAGCCACCACGTCCCGTGCAAAATGTCCTTTTCTTCTTCTTTACTTTTCATTTCATGGCTGAGACGCTGACATGAAAAGCGATCTGAACTTAACTTTTCCAATTTACATTATCCTTTCAGTGCGTGTCATATCAACACAGCCGACTCAATTAATGCCTTCCCACGGCACTCAAGGCTGCCCAGCCAATTAATTATGTGGCTTTTCAGAAGGAGGAAAATGCACCCAACTTGGTTACCAAGAGCTTAGCCAAGATAGGCCCTCAGAGGAAACAGAAATGCTTTGGGCTGGAGCAGAGACTCGGGAGGGATGGCGGGGAATGATAGTCCTCTACTTATGACCTCAAGATAGAAGCACCTGGAAGGGAGCTTGCAAGCTAGCTCGTGCTGTCTAACCTAATATGATGTCCTTGTACATTATCCAACACAGCTGTATTGTGATCTCAGAGTTTTCTTGCACATGAAGAGGCTGTAGTGGCTCATCTCCCTTCAAAAGAAGGTTTAATTAATGCTTGTAGAGTTTCAGACAACACAAGATCTGGGTTGGTCGTTTTTGTAAAATGTATGTTTTTTGATGAGTAATAATTAAAGCTTCAATTGAGAAAACATTGTGAGAAGAAGGAATAAATTGAGGGGGGGGGAGAAAGAGGAAGTTATATAATGCCTTTTGTATAACATCTTCTTCCCTCCCTCTCTTCCTTCCTTCCTTCATTTCTTCCCATTCCCATTGCCTCTTTTCTTCCTTCTTCCCTCCCTCCCTCCCTCCTATCTTTTCCTTCTTTCCTTTCCATTCCTTTCCTCCTTCCTCCCTCTCTTCCCATTTATATCACTTCCTTCTTCCCTCCCTCCCTCCTAACCCTTCCTCCTGTCAGGGGTCCGGCAGTTACTCCAATTAAATCACGAGCCTCGAGCCACACTCTCAAAACTAAAGAGGATTTATTTGAATTTAACATTCTACATCCAGCACTAACCTGGGTGTAGCCAACTCTATGATATGTAATTCACTGTCACCCTTGATCCTGCTTCCCCACCCCCCACCCCTCTGGGTGTATCATCCAATGAAAAACATCCACAGCAAGGAGTCATCAATCATGCTCTCCAATTAGATTTTTTCGGGGCAGAAGCTTCAGCCATCTAATCAGTCTTTGAAGAAAACATGAATAGAATGTACTTTCGATTCCACACTGTTTCCTGCTCTTTGAAACTCCTCCCCTTCCTTCTGTTGTCAACTATAACACATGTATACAAAATGTTTTATAAGTTGACATCTCCTCTCCTTTCCCACTTCCTCCCTCTCTCCCTTCCTTCCTTCCTTCCCATTCTCATTCCTTCCTTCCTCCCTCCCTTCCCAAAATGAAATCCTTCATCCCCGACCCCCCAATTTTAAATGCCTACAAAATATTGATTATCACTATTCCTTATCAATGGTTATTGAGTTTATCTTACAGTATAATCTATAAATACATATACATGAAGTCAGTTTGGTGTGGTGGATAAAGGCACTATGCTAGAAACTGGCAGACTGAAAGTTCTAGTCCTTCCTTAGGCACAGAGGTGGTATTCAGCAGGTTCTGACCAGTTCTGGAGAACCAGTAGCAGACATTTTGAGTAGTTCAGAGAACCGGCAAATACCACCTCTGACTGGCCTTACCCCCATCTATTCTCTGCCTCCTGAGTCCCAGCTGATCAGCTGGGTCTTCTTTTGTTGCCCTGCACAGGAGAACGGAGCTGGAAAGCAGGTTAGTGGGGTAGGGAGGGAATGGAGACTTTGCAGTAACCTTCCCCTGGAGTGGGTTGGGAATGGAGATTTTACAGTATCCTTCCCCTGCCATGCCCACCAAGCCATGCCCATCAAGCCACGCCCACAGAACCAGTAGTAAAAAAAAAATCCCACCGCTGCTTAGGCATGCAACTAACTGGGTGGCATTGGCCTAGTTCCTATCCCATGCATAGGAAAAAGCAAGCAAGGGCAAACCAAACCAATTTTATTGTCAAGAAAATTTTGGGAGTCAAAAATAACTGTTCAAAAGCTCAACTTTTAAGCAGGAATGTGACACATTATTTTTCTTAGTTTGGATACTTAAACTAAGAAATATATAAACATTTTGACATGTCACTGTGACATGTATTTGCAATTTACTCAGATGCCTGTATTCTGGTGCACACATTGTATTTGATTTGGATAAAGCTACAGAAAACTGTTTTTTCCACAAATGATAAATTATAGACAATGTTGCTTGCAATAGCCAGTCATGCCCTGCCTTGTGAATATCCCTTTTAAAAGATCAATCTTGGTATATCTTATCAACTAAACTGTACCATGGTCAAATATATCACAACACAACAACAATCACCGTTCTCATTTCCCACATCTCTATTTTTGCTATTCGGAGTGACATTCCCAGTGAGCAGACGGGAGATTTATATTACAGATGGTAATTCTTAAATATCTTTAATACCAGGAAGGCAACTCATCAATCTTAGAGCAAGAGATATAGCCAAGATTATTTATTCCGACAGTCAATCATTAAAAAACCCACAATGCTCAATCTATCATAAATCCAGGCTTTATTCCTTCAAAGATTTGGCCTCAGGAAAAAAAAATTCTTTGGAGTCATATGGAAAGAAACATTATGATTAATACTATATATATATATAATGATTTGTTTACTTATTTATTTTACTTTATATGCCACCTGTATTATTTTTATAAAGAACTCAAGGCATCAAACATATCTAATAGTCTTTTCTGCTCCTATTTTCCCCACGTTCCTGTGGGGTAGGCCAGGCTAAGAGAAGATGATTGGCTCCAAGATCATCCATATTGTTTTCATGTCTAAGGCAGGACTAGAACTCACAGTCACCTGGCAATGGGCCGAAAGTCACACAGGGGGTTTTCATACCTGAGACTAGAACTCACAGTCACCTGGTGATGGGC
>NW_020769330.1:14437402-14454785 GCF_900518735.1 Pseudonaja textilis | reverse complement strand
GGGTTTTCATACCTGAGACTAGAACTCACAGTCACCTGGTGATGGGCCCAAAGTCACCCAGTGGACTTTCATACCTAAGGTGGGGCTGCAATTAACTGTCTCCTAGTAATTGGCCCAAATTCACCAGTGACTAAGATGAGACTAGAACTCCCAGTCGCCTAGCGATTAGCCAAAAGTCACACAGTGGGCTTTCATACATAAGGTGGAACTAGATCTCACAGTTCCAAGCCTGATGCCTTAATAACTAGACCAAACTTTCTCAAATTGGCTGATGGTGGCTGCAAGGGTGAGGTTGAAGCTTTAGCATTTTTATGCGTTTTTTTTTTTTAAAGTGCAGAAATTTAATTGCACCAATTTGCCCAGCAACGTCACTTTTTAAACCATACTTAGCAGAAAAAGAGAAGATTCCTATAGTTCTTTTTGTTTCTGTTGATCTGGTGCTCCAGATCGGATCCTTGGTGCTCTCTGAGCTTCATTGTTTTCTAGCTAAGGTCATCAGTGCTGGAAGGGAGTGGGGTTTTCTCTCTGTTTATATTCAAATGACTTGTCCAGCCAGTGTTGGTGGGGGTGTAGTTTTCTCCTTAATTGTTCCTTAATTGTTTTCTGCTTGATTGTTTGTCTGGTGCTAATCCCTGCTTATCTGGGGGTCGGCTGCCTGAGAAAATGCCTTTTCAGCTGTGGTGGCACAGTGATTAGAATGCAGTAGAGCAGGCTAACTCAACTCACATTGCCCGGAGTTCAATCCCCTCAATCCTGACTGACTCAAGGATGACTTATCCTTCCGAGGTCCGTAAAATGAGGACCCAGATTGTTGGGGGCAATATGCTGACTCTGTAAACTGCTTAGAGAGTGCTGTGAAGTGGCATTGCTATTTCTATTGTTTTTGTTTTCTTCTTAACCTTTTTATTTAAAGAATGGGTACATGTGATTTATCTCTATGTGTCCAAAGAAAAGATTCACAGCCTTTGTTCTGTTCATCTTTCCATCCCTACTTCTTGTCATCCATGAAGGAACACTAGGCTGGCTGAGGAATTCTGAGAGTTAAAGTCCATACATGTTGCTAAGGCTGGGGAACATCTGGTCATTAGGGTCTGGCCTTCAGACTTGTTGACCAAACCTAATGAGTATGTTGGGAGAAAAATCCATCTGGTTCAGTTCTGAGCTGGGAGAAAGGTACTGGAAACATGGAGGCTGACTGGAAAGATGGTTTATTGATGAACAGAGCCACATGGGTTCTGTCGCAGCTGACCACATGGAGTTGAGAGTGGGGGGAGTATTTATACCTTTTGGGTTTTTTTGCACTTGAGCTTCCTGTTCCTGTGCAAGAACATGTATTCTATTGGTTGTAGTAGGGGTTGTTATAGGGTCTGTAGGTTGTCTGAGCTAAGTTTGGTTGAAATTTGGAGGGTGATGCAATGTCCTTAGGAGATTGTGCCATGTGGTGAGCTCTGCTGCTAGGTGGTAGTAGGTTAACCCTACTTTTGTCCAGACCTTGCTGCAGGGGATTATGGATTACCAAATCTGCATTTCTAGAGCTGTCCCAGCTCAGCATCTGCTTTGTGGCAGGGGAAGAGAGCTGAGCCTCTGAGCTTCTGTCTTTCTTAAGATTTTTATTTCTTTTTTAGGGGAAATATTTTATCTTGCTTTTTTAAAAAAAAAAAAATTCTCAAAACATCTCATTCTTCTAGGAGGGTTAGCTTCCCCCAAGTGGAAGTTGTTTTTCTAAACTTCCTTTTATAAATGCTACTTTAGCTTAGGAAGTTCATTCTAGCTTCTCGAAATCTACCATCCTTTTTTTAGGATATTGAATATTTGATTTAATCATAAAAATGGTTGATTATTCTTTTTTAAAAAAAAAAACATTTTCTAAATATATTGCTACTGATTATTATTGCAACAGACAATAACACTCCAAAATTTCTTGCAGTGTATCCTGGGGAACATGTTATAGAAAAGTAATTACGAACAATATGATAATAGAATTAGAGTCTCTCTTAGCAATCATCTGCAGAGATTTGGTTCTGCTTTATCCAGAGCTTCCAATAATGGATTTGCACAATATTTCCCCTTAGACAAAAGGAACAAATGCCCAGCAGGGGAAAACTTTGCTAACATCAATTGAAATGTGATTGGGTATACAATTTTTTTTTTAAAAAAAACCCCTCTCCAAAACACATTTTACTGCAAGTAGATTTTCATCTTTAGATGGATGGGGGTACCGTTCACTTCCTTTTGAAATGCGTAATCCTTTTATTTTGGAGTAAAATATTATTTCCCTTTGCTCTGTCCTCCTTAACCTGATTATCAAGTAGAATCAGCATAAACTACATTATGGAATCTGTTGGAAATAATGATATTTAAAAACTTGGATGCGCTCTGCACAACTGAATCCCAACAGATGCTGAGGAGGTAAGGCTGGCTGTTCACAGTAGATATATCAAAAGAACTCTGATGATGCTAATGTCTTTTATTAGGGTTAGGAAACCTCATTCATTCAATCTAATGCTCACTTACCCTTTCCCTGCCCTTCAGGTATCACCAGGACATATGGCAAATTAGGTCTCTCTCTGTTAATGTTTCTCCTTTAATTAGCAGCTATTAAAATCATGTGGTGCATTATTTCCAGCCTGCGGTTGCACCTGTACTAAGCCAAATTCACTTATGGCTCTTGATTGATGAGAGCGGGGAAGTTATAATCAATGCCGCCTAGATAACATTTGCTAGAGTGGAAGAGGGCCACGTTGTGAGGATGAGATCAAAGAGAGATCAAAGGACAATTTAATCCGTGTCTCTCTTGTGGTGAGTTTGCTCTCCTATCAGTGCGAAGGAAAATAAAATCAGAGTAACCAAAGTTGGAAGGGGCCTTGGAGGTCTTTTAATCCAATCCACTTCACAAGCAGGAAACGCTGCACCACTTCAGACAAATGGTTGTCCGATTTCCCCTTAAAAACTTCCAGTGTTGGAGAATTCACAACTTCTGGAGGCAAGTTGTTCCACTGGTTAATTCTTCTCACTGTTCGGAAGTTTCTCCTTAGTTCCAAGTTGCTTGTCTCTGTTAAGTTTGAGCAATGAGAGGCTGAACCAGAGCATGAGTGCAACAGTACTTTATTTTACAAATAAAGGGCTGACCGTGCTTGCCAAGCCTGGAACTGGCTCGCAGCAATCAGCAGCCAGTTGGACCCCGCAGCCTGCTTTTATAGCTGGCTGCTGGGGAGAACCAACCAATGGGAATGGGGGAATAACGCCCACACAACGTGAGTGGACCTGAGTGAGAACTCCTTGAGTCCTCAGGACATAACACCCCTTCCCCCCAGATGCGAACACGCATAGTCCTTGAGGTAGATGGGGGGTTTGTGTTGGCGCCCGGAGCGGCGCAACTCGGGAACATTGTCTGACTGTTCGGTATCAGTCTGTGACGGTTGAGCTGGCATAGTGTCGCCAACACTCTCTCTGGACTGGGCATCCTCGGAAACCACCGGGTTGGTTTCTGGGGTCAAGCTCTCGAGGGTTGGATCTGGTTGGTCAACTCTCTGGGCACTGTTGTCCGAGTTTGGGCTGACCGGAACGACCGCTGGCGCAGACTGGTCACTGGGTGCGGTGTGGCTGGGTGGCGGATGAGACGGTTCCCCTTCGACTGGAGACTCTGGATTCTTGTTTGCGAAGTTGCTGAGGCGCCTTCTGAGTTGGTCTATGTGTCTCCTCCAGACGCGACCATCCTCCAGCCTGACTCTATACGATCTTGGCCCGGTGATGGCGATGACCTCGCCCGGAATCCAAAGTGGGTCCCCAGCGAAATTCCTTGCGAATATCGGCTCCTGTAACATAAAATGTCTAACCCCCGAAGTGGAAGCGAGGGGAGAGTCAGGGCAGTATTGTGGGTGCAGCCTATCTAATACAGTCCTCAGGCGCCGGCCCATCAGAAGTTCCGCTGGGGACTTATTGGTGACTGTACAGGGGGTTGAGTGCTGGCTCATCAGGAACCGTGAGAGTTTGTGGTGCCAGTCATCTCTGCCAAACCTAGCGAGGGCCTCTTTGGTGGTCCTGACGGCCCTTTCAGCCAACCCATTACTCGCAGGGTGAAATGGGGCTGTGAAAATGTGGCGAATGCCTAGGTTGGCTGCAAAACGGCTGAATTCTACTGATGCGAACTGTGGGCCATTATCGGAGACCAAGGAGTTGGGTAGTCCATGTGTGACGAACAGGCGCGTTAACACGTTGGTGATTGCTAGTGTGGTGGTCGTGGATAGCTGCGCCACGTCTATCCATTTGGAATAAGCGTCCACGACCACTAGGAACATCTTTCCATGCACGGGGCCGGCCAGATCGATATGGATTCTAGACCAAGGGGCGCTGGCGCTCTCCCATCTGGTAGGGGTGGCGATGGGGGCAGCAGGACGGGATTCCTGGCAAATGCTGCAGGAACTTACCCAATTGACAATGTCCTCGTCTAGACCCGGCCACCACACGTAGCTGCGTGCCAACGCCTTCATTCTCACAATGCCGGGGTGTCCCTCGTGCAACGCTTCCAGGACTCGGGTACGCAGCGAGGTCGGAATGACCACTCGAGTGCCCCACAGAAGACAACCCTGCAAACTGGACAGCTCCTGCATGCGAGTCTTAAAGGGTGCGAATTTGTTATCAACATTGCCTCCCGGCCACCCCCTCCTCACCCAGTCGAGCACCTGGGCGAGCGTTTGGTCTGCCTTGGTTTTGGCGGCGATGTCAAGGGCGGTGATGGGCAGGTCCAACTGGGTGATTTCAAAAATGGCATTGACAGGAGCTGGGTCTTCAGCCGGAGCGGGTAAGGGGCAGCGACTGAGCGCGTCAGCGTGGGAAAGAGTTTTGCCCGGGCGGTGGATAAGTTTGTATGAGTAGGCCGCTAGGAAAAGTGTCCACCTTGTCATCCGAGGGGAGAGGACTTGAGGTGTCTGTTTGTCGCCGGCCAGTAGGCCCAGGAGGGGCTTATGGTCGGTGACCAGTTCGAAGAAGTGGCCAAAAAGGAATTCGTGAAACTTTTTCACGGCTGCAACAGCTGCTAGGGCTTCCTTGTCTATTTGGCTGTAATTTCGCTCCGTGGCCGAGAGCGTCCTGGAGAAAAAGGCGATGGGGGCCTCGGCGCCATTGGCGAGTCGGTGACTAAGGACCGCCCCAATTCCAAAAGGGGATGCGTCTGCTGCCAGTACTAAAGGAAGGTTGGGGTCGAATTGTATGAGCACTGCCTCTGACGTAAGTAGTGATTTGACGGTGTTAAAAGCCTGGTCTTCTTTGTGCCCCCAGTGCCACGGTGACTTTTTGTCTAGTAATCTGTGTAGGGGTTCGGCTACTGAGGCTTTATGGGGCAAAAAGGATGCATAAAAGTTTAGGAGCCCCAAGAAAGCTTGTAGCTCCGTTTTGGAGGTCGGTGTGGGAGCTTCGTGGATCGCCCTGACCTTGGACTCCAGGGGGTGAATGCCAGAGGCGTCAATTTTATAACCCAGAAAGTCCACCTGTCTAGTGGCAATGGCGCATTTTTCTTTTTTTAACTTGAGCCATGCTGTCTGAACCTCTCTAACACTGCTCGCACTCTCTGGAAGAGTTGGGGTCTGTCCCTGGCCGAGACCAAGATGTCGTCGAAGTAGGGTACTACACCAGGGAGGCCCTGTAAAATCCGCTCCATGAGGGATTGAAAAATACCCGGGGCAACACTTACGCCAAATTGGAGACGCTTGCATCGGAAGGCACCCCTGTGAGTGACGATGGTCTGAAGTTCCGCTGTTTGGTTATCAACAGGGAACTGTTGATATGCTTGAGACATGTCCAATTTAGCAAAAATACTGCCCGGTTCGAATGTGTGCAATAAGTGCTGAATGACGGGCACGGGGTAGGCGCTAACTTGTAAATATTTATTGATTGTTGTCTTGTAGTCCGAGCAAATTCTCAGGCTACCATCTTTTTTGAGGGGTGTGACAATGGGCGTCTCCCACTTGGCGAAATCTGTTGGCTCAATGACCCCTTGTTTTAGTAGTTTATCCAATTCAGCGTCTAGTTTTGCTCGAATAGCAAATGGAACTCTACGTGGTTTTAATCTGATTGGGACTGCCTGGGGGTCAACGGTGAACGAGATGGGGGTTCCATTATAACACCCCAGCTCCTCGCTGAACACATCTGCGTAGTCAGCGAATAAGGAGTCAGTGTCTGAGGTTGAGACAGCATGGACTCCTGTTAACCCTAGGCCGAGGTGGGGAAACCAATCGAGCCCCAATAAGGTGGGTAGATTGCCGTTAACTACCACTAGAGGTAGGTGGCCTTTAAAAGCTCTAAAACTGACAAAGAACTTGCCTCTGCCGATCACAGGAATGGCCTTCCCCTGGTAGTCCTTCAGACCGAACTGGCATCTCTGAAGCCGGGTAGTAGATAGGCTGGGGTGGAGTCTCTTGAGGGTGTTCCACGAGATTATTGAGAGCGCTGACCCTGTGTCAACCTCCATGTGGCACGGTTTACCTTCTAGGGAAACGGAGAGAGAAATTTTACTAACAGAGTGGCAAGTACGCCTGGCAAGGCGGTGCGTGCGACAGTTTAATACTTGCCTCTGTGGTCCCGAGTGCGAGGACGGGGGTCTTTGTGCAGCGCTTTGGGGGGCTTGGCAGACTCTTGCAATGTGCCCCCTCTTATGGCAGTTGTTGCAAACGGCTCCTTTAAACTTGCAGGTGGCCCTTTGATGTGATCCCCCACAGGCTAGGCACAGGGTGATGTGCTTGGGTGGACCGGTGTATTCTTGTTTGGCCCCTACCTGCGACCGTCTGTCATTGGTGAGGCGATGGACATCGTTCTCATCGTTGTGGCCTTCCTCCGCTTCCACCTCTTCGGAATGGACTGGGAATGCTGCTAGCTTGGCGCTTGGGCCCTGAATTTCGGTGGCTGAGTTCGTTGCTAGCTCGGCTGCTAGGGCCTCCTCTACCGCTTGCGTGAGGTTGAGGTCTTTTTTAGCTAGCAGTCGCCTCTGTAGGTTGAGATCCTTGACCCCACAAACTAGTTGATCGAGGAGCATGTCCTCCAGGTATGTTCCAAACCCGCAATGCAGGGCTGCTGTTCTGAGGGCGGCCATATATTGGTTGATGGTCTCCTTACTTGATTGTTTCCTCATTCGGAACGTGAACCTCCTGGCGATTTGTGAAGGCCTGGGAGCGTAGTGGTTTGTGAGGATCTCAAGCAACTCGGACCACGGAACGTTTTTCAATTCTCTCGGCGCCACGAGTGCTGCAGCGGTATCGTAAACGGTGGCTCCGCAGTAGATTAGGAAATAGGATTTTTTCCGATGCTCTCCCGCATCCGACAGGCCGACCGCATCGATGTAATGATTGAAACGGTTCTTATACGATTCCCACTTCTCTTCGTCTGGTTTAAACGCCGGGAATACTGGATTGGAACTCATGGTGCTGGGACGGCTGGGCTACCTGCGGAAAAAATCTCTCTGGGACTACGAACGCTCGTGAGTTACTAGTGATATCAGCTCTGGAGAGGTTTTTTGCTACCCTCTCTTTCTCTCTCTCTGGGTTACCACGTTGGCTGCTAGCCGTTGGAGGTGTCTTGATTCGCGCCAAAAGTGGGCGTTAGTGACTCTCTACAGCGCTGTGCTGTGATTCCTACTGGCTCGAAATTCAAATGACACCCGTTTGAATTTCGCGCCAAATGCAGAGCGGCTGCGGCTCGCAGCGCTTCACTTTCCCCGTAGCGGGGCTAACAAGCGGCTACAGACGCTTCTAACTATTTGACTCAGACCGCTTTCTCTGGCTGCGGATCTGCGTTTGCTCTTTTTGATCGCTCGTTTCGCTAGCTGACCGCTCTCTCTGGCTGCGGATCAGCGTTTCCCTTGTTGCCAGCCGATCGCTCTCTCTGGGCTGTAGATCGGTGGCTAGTGACTCAGCGGTTGCAAGGTGCTTCTGGTAGCCATCCCATCCTCGTCGCCAGTGTTAAGTTTGAGCAATGAGAGGCTGAACCAGAGCATGAGTGCAACAGTACTTTATTTTACAAATAAAGGGCTGACCGTGCTTGCCAAGCCTGGAACTGGCTCGCAACAATCAGCAGCCAGTTGGACCCCGCAGCCTGCTTTTATAGCTGGCTGCTGGGGAGAACTGACCAATGGGAATGGGGGAATAACGCCCACACATCGTGAGTGGACCTGAGTGAGAACTCCTTGAGTCCTCAGGACATAACAGTCTCCTTGATTAGTTTCTTGTCCTGCCTTCAGGTGCTTTGGAGAACAGCTTGACTCCCTCTTTTTTTTGGCAGCCCTTCAAATATCGGATTACTGCTCTCATATCACCCCCAGCCCTTCTTTTCCTTAAACTAGACATACCCAATTCCAGTTGTTAAGCAAATGTGGTGGTTGTAAGCAACAAGGCAAGAAGTGGTTTAAGTTCTGTCAACCTACAAGAAAGATATTCTTTCATTCCTTCCTCCCTCCCTTCTTTCTTTTCACCTATCACTTTTTTCTTTCCTCCCTTCCTTTCCTGCCTTCCTCCCTTGCTTCCTCATATCCCTCTCTACCTCCTTCCTTCCTTCCTCCCTCCCCTCCTCCCTCCCTTCCTTTCCTCTACCTATCACTTTTTTGTTTCCTCCCTCCTTTCCTCCCTCCCTCCCTCCTTCCTTCCTCCCCCACTTCCTTCGTCCCCTCCTCCCTCCCTTCCTTTCTTCTCCCTATCACTTTTTCATTTCCTCCCTCCCTCCCTGCCTCCCTCCTATCCCTCCCTCCCTCCCTTTCTTCCTCATAACTGTCCTGCATACATTCCCAGGTCGTTTTGGGACCTGAAGAATCAACCTCAACGATGCTTGATTCTTCTACTCAGGCACAGATGCTCTCCTTAATAAGAACCCCCAATAAATAAACTGGAGACTTCTAACCAGGTCTGTCTCAACAAAAGGAACAGAATAGTCTGGCTTTACATAAGTTACACCACAGCAAAGCAAAGCAAAACCATGCTTATGTCAAGAATCTCCTGTGAAATATGAATTGCAATTGTTTTCAGATTTTATTTCCTGCTTCTCCAGATGTCACCCAAAACCAGAAGGTGAGGCTGGGCTGATCTTCCCTCTCAATCCTCGAGAACTTTTCTTACTGTTTTATTTCCTTCTTTGGGAACCATCTGTTCTGCAGAAAGCACAGGAGAGAGAGAGAGAGAGAGAGAGAGAGAGAGAGAGAGATTTGCTAGATATATGGACAAGTGAAGAGCAGCAAATTTATCTAGTGTTACCACAGTGTAACAGGTCCTTGTTTTACAGCTGTTAATTCTGGGCCTGTAATAAAAAAAAGCAGAGATTAGTTTTTAAATGATGGCCTGGGGTAATTGCTTTAGCTTTTATTTCTTTATTCTGGCCTAGAAGAAGGCAGGTTTGTCAAGGATGAAGAAGCAGAAGAGGTATTATCCAAATGTATCTGAGCTTGGCAGAGGCAGCATTTGATACAAACAATTGAACAAGTTGTCACTCAACCAGCTTATTCAAATCATGCACAGGAGGTAGCTATGCAACTTTCAAAGTGTGGGAAGTCCCACCCCCCCCCACCCCCGCATAATGAAATATTTTGGTAAATATTAAAAAAAGACAGAATATTATATCTCCCTAAAGGAGAAATGGAGAAACATGGTTTTAGAGACAGAAAGCAGTCCCCCTTTCTCTCTTATTAACCCACAGCAGATCCCAGCACTTAAGGAGATAAAAGAACTTATGGAAAGAGGATGCCAACTAGCTAGATGACTGCAGTCATAAGCAAAGAAAAAGCTGCCAGCAGAAGCCCATTCAAGACAGGATATTTCAAAACTCCTTGCAGCAAAGTTTGCCAGCTAACAAAAGCAGAGCCATAGGTTTAGAACAAGTAGCTCCTCACCCAAGATCCAACACAGGATGAAAGCCATTAGCCACAATAGGAATTGCCCAACATCCTTTCAGAACAAAAGCCCTTTCGTTGCACAACCCCCAGAACAGTTCAAACTTCAAAGTCACAGAAACCTGTAAAGGTCCATCCATCCATTCAACCATTGGGTCAGCTGTCCCAGAATAGACTAGAATAAAATTCTTCATTGGCCAAGTGTGATTGGACACACAAGGAATTTGTCTTGGTGCAAATGCTCTCAGTGTACATAAAAGAAAAGATACATTCGTCAATAGTCAAGAATCATCAGGTACAACACTTAATAATAGTCATAGGGTACAAATAGGCAATCAAATCATACTAGGAAACAGTCAATATAAATCGTAAGGATACAAGTGACCAAGGTTATAGTCATACATTCACAAGTGGGAGGGGATGGGTGAAAGGAAGGATGGGAGGATTAATAGTAATAGTAATGCAGATTTAGTAAATAGTTGGACAGTGTTGGGAGAATTACTTGTTTAGCAGAGTGATGGCGTTTGGGATAAAACTGTCCTTGTGTCTAGTTATTCTGGTGTGCAGTGCTCTATAGCATCATTTTGAGGGAAGGAGTTGGAACAGTTTATGTCCGGGTTGTGAGGGGTCTGTAAGTATTTTCACAGCCCTCTTTTTGACTCGTGCAGTATACAGGTCCTTGATTTAAGGCAGGTTGATAATAATTGTTTTTTCTGCAGTCCTAATTACTGTCTGAAATCTGTGTCTGTCTTGTTCGGTTGCAAAACCAAACCAGTCAGTTAGAGAGGTGCAGATGACAGACTCAATAATTCCTCCGTAGAACTGGATCAGCAGCTCCTTGGGCAGTTTGAGCTTCCTGAGTTGGCTCAGAAAGAACATTCTTTGTTGTGCATTTTTAATGACGTTTTTGATGTTAGGTATCCATTGTAGGTCTTGTGATATGATAGAACCTAGAAATTTGAAGGTCTCTACTATTGATATCATATGTGGTTGGTGACTCTACTTCATCAATAAACAGACTTTTCTTTCCAATTGGCCTCCAGCCTCCTTTTTATTTCCAGTATCTTTCTCCCAGCTTGGAACTGAACCAGATGGATTTACCTTCTAACAGAAGTTTCCTTGCCATCAAGGACAATGTTTTCTCTTCTCTCAAAGTGGCTTGATCCAAACTGTTTTGCTAACCGATGCTCTAGTGGCTTGTGAAAATCCAGAATGTGAGTTAATTCGAAATCAGGTTCTGGAAGTTGAAGTCCATCCATTTTAAAGTTGCCAAGGTTAAAAAAACAAATCACTGTCTTAGAAAATAAATCCAAAGTACCCAGAGTCCTAATTTTTAGTACTAAAAAAAAGAGAAAGGGAAGATCCATCAATGCAAGTATACTTTAAATATAATGTAAATTGTACCTTCTGCTCTCTAACATATATCTAAAATGTTTAATTAAGAATCTGGAAGAAATAACCCACAACTAGAAATCTTTGAGTTTTGATAGCTGGTGTCCTCGGTGACATATTTATTATAATTCTTGAGAATAATATAGAAGTAGTTTATGATGGCATTTTTCAGAGATGGTAAAATTATTATTTCCCAGTGCAGACTATTGCTGTAGTATATCTCACTGGTTTGGCATCTAAGGTTCAAGCAAACCTCATCCTGCTTCATTTGCAAATCCAGAGAAGGTCAACCAGTTGTTGCCCCTTGTCAAGATGTCTTGAATGTGCTTGACATTAATTAAGAAAATGCCCAGAACAGCAAACTAATAATTACCTCGCTTGGAAGACAGTGGCAAATATTACCTAGCAGAATTGAATGTCAAAGGGAGATAGGTTAGTTCTCTCCAAAAAATTAATTCACAATAATGTATTGAAAAATCAAGAAAAAAAATGAATCACAAAGATGCAATTATGGAAATATGCTTTTTATTTCCTTTGATACTCTAAATATACTACGAGGTCCTTATCCCAATTCAACTGTCATTTTCCACAACAGTTTTCTAGTGACATATTATTATCAGTTTTGGCACTAAACGTAAATTACTATTTTAAATCAGCATTATGGATTTTATGTAGCGCTACCATTTTCATCTTCATGTACCCTAAAGTGTTGGAAGTAATATCCATCTGGGTTCAGTTCCAAGTGGAGAGAAAGAAACTGTAAACATAGAGGATGATTGGAAAGATGGTTTACTGATAGACAGGACCACCTGGGTTCTGGGCAGCTGACCACATGGAGTGGAGAATGAGGGTTATCTATACCCTCTCTTGGGCCTTGCCCTTCAGCCTCCTGTTCCTGTGGCAAGAGCATATATTCTATTGGATATAGTCAGACTCCCATGGGGCTATGTGGGGCCATGTTTGTCTGAATCAAGTTTGGTTGAAGCCTGGAGGGTGATGCAATGTCCACAGGTGATTTTGCAACGTGGTGAGCTCCGCTGATAGATAAGCCTATAATGTCCTGTAGTGTCGTGTCTTAATCCCATCACCCTGGAGCCAAAGGTCTTTTGTCTTGTAGATAGGCTGACCCAGTCCTTCTTAATGGGCACCAGATATCTGCCTTGGGCCGAAACTCTGAGTTTCTGTCTCCCTGAAGAATTCTATTTCTCCTTTAGGGGAAATATAATATCCTGCCTTTTTTAGTATTTCCTAAAACATTTCATTCTTCTGAGAGAGGGGTGGGTGCTAACTTTCTACATTAGGAACCCCATTAGATGCTTTGTTTGTGGGAAGCCATTGTGACAAGTCAAGTTATTCTCCAAAGCACCTGAAGGCAGGACAAGAAACAATGGATGGAAACTAATCAAGGAGAGAAACACCAAACTTTTTAACCCACTCCATCAAATCACCCAAAATTGAATGGACTTTCCCCCCACAAATCTTCTTGTAGATCCTCACTTCCCACCCAAGGGTTATCTGAGGTTTAAGATACTCTTTTCCCAAGCTTGGCACATAATATCTTGTCATTTTTGTCCTGGTGTTTTGTCTGCATTCTTTTCCCCACAAACACAAAACATGTTCTACTCCAACCGGAATGGGATAAGGAAAATCTCTTTTCGTTACATGCAAAATTAAGCATCTTTGCCAGCAGAATCTTGTTTGAGACAAAAATGGGCTTCTTTTTCAGACCAGGTGTCAATCTTATGAATACCAGGTGGCATCACAACAGAGACAAACTGGGTTCCAATTTTGACTCATGAGGTCTCTTGGAATAAAAAGTAAACTTTTTTATGCAGAAAATCTCACGCTTGGGGTTTCTCTTGAAATGTCAAATGAGCAATAGGAAATACCTTTTTGGCCCAAAATTCAAGAAAGCTCTTGCCAAGTGAATGGACAATGCTGTATTTGTCTAGAAGTAGAAGAAGTAGAAAAATCTGGCTTATTATAAAAGAGCTTCCTCTCTTCACTTGTTGATTTGCTTGTACAAAGAGAGAGAATCTCAGGTATTCTTTTAACATAATATACCCCTCTCTGGGTTCTTCTTTCCTAATTCTTGCAAGGACGTTCTCCTTTGGAAATCAGATCCAGGAACCCTTTTCAGAAAGAACAGTCATTGGGTTGAAAACTTCAAGGGTTTTTTTTTTACTTAATTCTTTTTCTTGGTGGAATTTTCAGATTATAAGAATTTAATTTCTGGAATGTCCACTGTTCAATTTGTTGGCTTCTATGATCACTGCTAGAAACTCTCGCTCATTTGCAAACATAAAGATTGCACTTGTAATTCATCTTGACAATATTCATAACCAGATATTGAAATATAGAAAACCACAGTTAGAAGGGATCTTGGAGGTCTTCTAGTCCAACCCCCTGCTTAGGTAGGAAACCCTGCACCATTTCAGACAAGAGGTTGTCTCATCTCTTTTTTGAAAGCCTCCAGTGATGGAGCACCCACAATTTCTGGAAACAAGCCATGCCATTGACTGTTTTCACTGTCAGGAAATGTTTCCTTAGTTCTAGGTTGCTTCTCTCATTGATTAATTTCCATTGCTTCTTGTTTTGCCTTCAGGTACTTTGGAGAATAGGTTGCTCTCCCCTTGTTTGTGACAGCCCCTAAAATATTGGAAGACTGCTATCATGTAACTCCTAGCCTTTCTCTTCGTTCGATCAGACATACCCATTTCCTGCAACCTATTCTTCATATATTTTCTATTTCTCACTGAAATCTGGAACGTGTTCTGATCCACGCCCTTTCCAACAAATCAAAATCAATCCAAAAGGAACGGAAACCTTGTAATGCTTTTGCAAAATAATTAGCTGTTATAAGCACATGCCTTGCCAAACTTGTGAGACTTGCCAAAAGATAACAGACAAGAAATAATTTGCAATACAAGAATCTTCAAATACAAACTCGGGATACTGGAATGTCCACGAGGCTGGAGTTTCAAAATGTCTTTGCCTTCTGCAAAGTACGTTCGTTTCACAGTTGGCTTTTATCTTCTTGAAGGAGGGGCCATTACCTTGCAGCCTTTCTCCCGAGTCACCCATGCTGTTGTAACTGCTCTTTTCTATGAGGAATCCTGCGCGCACGCACACTTGGCACAGGCTCCTCGGGAACCTCTTCATCGCTGCTGCCAGCCCCCACAATCTCTGAAAGCAGCAGTCCACTCCCTAATGGTCCTGGCCCCTCATCTGAGTCCTCACTCTCCTCAGCCATCTGCACCTGCTGCTGGCTAACCACAACAGAACGAGGGTCTTGGATACAAACAAATCTTCTTAGAACAATTCAAACATTGTATGTTGCAGAGTGAATGAGTGACTGCAGTCAGGTCCTTCTTCTCCAGCCTTGCCAATCCTGTTATAGAACCAGTGTTTTGCCAAGAGTCAGCGCAGTGATCAAGTGCTCAGGCAATTGATTCTTTTGGATCCAGAGAGAATGAACATACAACACACCAGTAAAAAAAGAGAGTTAAACTTTGGATGTCAACACTGAAAGCAATTTGGGAGAACGTTATAAAAGCATTAGTTAAAGCGGTGCAAACCTATAAGAAACAGGCAACAGACAAACACCGAACCCCTCAATGACCATTCCAGTTGGTGGAGAAGGTCTTGCTGTCAGAGTTCTGGTGATTGGCCTAATTAAATCAGAAACCTTGAGCCAAGCTTCAAAAGAATCCAAAAGATTCATTAGGAGCAACATGTTGGCATTATCCCGGTTGAAGCCAACTCTGACACATGTGATGTTTCACCCCTCTGTTTCACCCCTCCACCCAGGGTGGTCATCAAGCACGTTCAAGGGCTGGGTGTCATCAATCACATTTTCCAATGAAGGATTTTTGCAGGCAGAAGATCCAGTAGCCTAGTTACAACCTTTGTAAGATATGCATGGAATGTACTTCTGGTTTCCCCCCACACTTATGGCAACTCGAAAACAGGCATAGGAATTCTTTACGAGTTGACATTATGATTAGCTCAAGCAAACAGATTGAAGAGCATAACATAAAAACCATGCATACCATGCAAGATAATTCCCAAGTCTCTTACAAGCTGCCGGGAACTCCTTAATAAACACAGCAAAGATACCCAAGAGTGGTCAGGAGGCACAGTCCCCAGTTTCTAGTTTGGAGACGCTCCCAATTGATAACATTCCCAAGGTTTTCTATCAAAACCTGGTACCAGGACTTCATGGACCTGCCTGTGGTTAGGAGATCGCAAGACCTGCCGTTGACTGGATGGCACCTGATTGAAATGGACAGTCTGAGACTTTTCCAGTAAGAAAAGCTATGAAGCTATGTGAAGATCCCCCTGTGGGAAAGGAGAAAGGGAGGTTGCTTTTACAGAAATTGTAGCAGGACATCCTAAACCTTGAGAAGAAAACACTGCATTTATCTTATCTCATAAATGTTACTTGAGCTCATAAGTGAATGTGGGACAGAGCACAGGTGGGCTGCTGCCGGTTCGCACTGGTTCTGGCAGGCCGATAGTTAAGATTAGGTGCAATTCGGTGAACCAGCAAATCCCACCACCAGCTGGCCCCACCCTCGCCCATTTTGTGGCCTGTTTTTGGACCATTTTCAGTCAGTTTTTGGGGTCAAAAATGGTCAGAAAAATGGCCCCAAAACAACCTTTTGGGGCATTTTTCAGACCGATTTTCAGGCCATTTTCAGTCTGTTTTCTGGGCCAAAAACAGCCTGAAAATGCCCCCCAAATAGGCCCAAAACAGTCCAAAAATGGGCAGCAGTGGGGCCAGCCAGTGGTGAGATTGGCCCCAACTAGGCAAACCTTACCTCTTCCTTTGAGGGGAGTGGCATCACCCACCTAGTAACTTGACCAACTGGCTATGCCTACCCAACCAGAGAAGCGGTTGTTAAAAAATTTGCAGCCCACCACTGGGACAGAGGGATGAGAGGCCCTTCATATGATCAGAATTGGTTTAGCTGGAATTTGCTTGCAACTAGAGACAAACCCCAGAAACTAATAGCAATAGCACTTAGACTTATATACCACTTTACAGTGATTCACAGCTCTCTAAGTGGTTTAAAGTCAGCCTATTGCCCGCAACAATCTGGGTCCTCATTTTACCCACCTCAGAAGGATGGAAGGCTGAGTCAAACCTTGAGTCCTGGTGAGATTCAATCTGCCAAATTGCAGGCAGCTGGCAGTCAGAAGAAGTAGCCTGCAGTACTGCACTCCATGGCTCAATAATAGTTATTAGACATAAATTGTTAATAAGGGGCAGGGAAAAATGTATTCATTTTAGGCAACTTGGATAGATTATGATGGCCTGAGTACTTCGCCAATGAGGAAACGGTGGAAGGTAAATCTATGATGGAGATCGGGAATATAAAGAAAGTATATCGATAATTTAAGGTCCCATGTAGCCGTGTGTGCATGTTGCATCCTCTTTGCAAAGTAGTAAAATAAAATTAGCATGTTTTTTTTTTCATAGGCTTTGGCTTGCAATCATTTCAAAACCTAGACAAGGAATCCCACTCCCCTTTCTCCTTTTATTCCGTAAACAAGAGTGAAATAAACCACGCAGGCTAGCTCGGAATGTACTGTAAACTTTTTTTTAACATGAAGGAGAAATTGCTAAACTTCGGAATAACAACGATCTTCCACATTTCCACTGCTTTCCTAGATTTCTAGGAAACTAGAAATCTAGATTTCTAGTTTTTGACATTGTCTTCTTTGACTGATGGTCTGCATTCAGTATCATAATCACACACAACCTTTATTATTATTATTATTATTATTATTGGAGCCCAGGCTTAATGCTGAACAAGAAGAGACCCCTGTTAATTCCCCATTGAGAGTACAATCATCCCGTCTCTTAGGACCAGATGGGAAGAAGCAGTAACAGAATAGTGTTACAATGGAGCTTTATTATAATGCCAAACAGCGATGTAGGCTGTTATTATTCATAGAAGTTTGATTTATTATCTGCTTTGTGCCTGATCTAAATAGAGAGAATGCATGTGATTTGAAAACTTGAGCTATGGAAAATGAACATAATTTATTTCTGCTATTGGTGGTCTCGAAGTAAGTTGGTGGGCAGAAGGCCCAAAGCAAGTGCAATATAAATTTGAGAAA
>NW_020769330.1:14400571-14428017 GCF_900518735.1 Pseudonaja textilis | reverse complement strand
GAGTCTTTGAGTTCTAGTCTCATTTTAGGCATAAAAGCCGACTGGGTAATTTTGGGCCAATCACCAGGAGTCCGTGAGATCTAGTCTCATCTTAGGCATAAAAACCGACTGGGTGACTTTGGGGCTAGTTACTGTGTCTCACAGAATTGTTGTTGTCTTCTGGAGAAAATAAGGAGTACTGGTAGTCCTTAACTTACAGCCACAACTGAGCCCAAAATTTCTGTTGCTAAATGAGATAGTTTTGAAGTGAGTTTTACAACCGTTCTTGCCACAATTGTTAATCACTGCAATTAGTAAGTTAGTCACACTATTCTCAAATGAATCTGGCTTCCCCATAGAACTTTGCTTGCCAGAAGGTTGCAAGAGATGATTACATGACCCCAGGACACTGTGACTGTCATAAATAGGAGCCAGTTGCCAAGCACCCAAATTCTGATCTTGTGACCCTGGGGATGCTTCAATGGTTGTAAGGTCATATGTCACTTTTTTCAGTCCCATTGTAACTTTGAACGATCACCAAACGAATGGTTGTACATCAAGGATATATCACAAATAAAGGTGAGTGTCAGGATTCCGGCAGTTACCCCCATTTAAATCATGAGTCTCGAGCCGAACTTCCAAAACTTAAAGATAATTTATTGGGAGTTAACATGTCTGGCACTGTCTGGGTGTAGCCGACTCTGAGACACATCACTCATTGTCACCCTTGATCCAGGTTTCCCCCACTCCCTGGGTGTATCGTAATTCATATTCTCCAATGGAACACATCCATAGCCAAGAGTCATCAATCATGCTCCGCAGTTAGAATTTTGCATGGCAGAAACTTCCGTCACCTAGTTACTATCTTTGAAAACATTTTTGGAATGCACTTTTGGTTTGCAAGTTGCCACATTGTGTCTCCCTCCCTTTCTGTTGGCAACTCTAAAAAGACCAGATAAATATTTTATGAATTGACAGCGAATATACGTGTCCCAGGATAATGTTGCAGGATCCAATCTGGGTTTGTCACTGGGACCAGTTGGGTTGGTCTTCTGAGCTTTGGGACTCGTACTGGAGCCTGTCCTCAGGGAACTTCTCTCTAGCACAGGGGTGCGAAACTCAAGGCCTGGGGGCCAGATCCGGCCCACGGGTACTTAGATCTGGCCTGCCGGGCCACCCTGGAAACAGTGAAGGACCTGCCCGTGGTGCTCTGTCAGTAAAAATGGAGCTTGCAAGGCCCATGCGTGCCCTCCTGAGCTCCGTTTTCACTGGCAGAGAGTTGCAGGAGGCCATTGCAGCAGAAAACGGAGCTCGGGAGCCCATTTTTGCTGTCAGGGAGCTCAGGCCACCACAGGTGCCCCCCCCCAAACATGAGTGATGTCATATTGGACATGCCCACCCTGGCCACACCCACCCCAGCCCCCCAAGGTCAAACACAATCCTGATGCAGTCCTCAATGAAGTCATATTTGACACCCCTGCTCTAGCAGAATGTACATCAAGGTAACCTGTATTAAATGTGTCGTATTTTTTAAAAAATAATAGTAAGGCAAGATATAAATAAAGAAAGTAAAGAAAGAGCCACCAACTTGAGGTCGCAGACAAATCTGATTTATTTCTCCTGACGATTCATGTAGAAAGAAGAGAATGGAATGAAAAGCAGTCCTACAAATAATTGGGTTATGTACAAAATGGTTTGTGAGGAGAGGACTGCAGTGAACCGTTCCATCTGATATACTTTCTTCTTCATTTATTTGCAGTGAATGCAGCTCACACATTTGCTCTTGTGCATCGATCAGTGAAATGAATTGGTCCCACAGAAGGGAATTGGGGGGAAATTGGACCGGCAATTGTTTTCATTCTTCCCCCTTGGAGACCACAATGCCTATCAAACCTTCATTGGAGAAAAGGAAATGGTCCTTCATCAAACTATTAGTCCTTTCAGTTCAGGTTTCTGTTCCAGGAACAAACTTATCCTTACCTATCAGCCTAAGAAAGGGGCTTTGAGAGTTCCTCACCTGCACGAAGGCCTTTGCATCCTTCGTGCTTATATGGAATACTTATCCTGCATTATTTCCTTTCCAGTTGTTATTCAGTCTCTAGCTAACCCCCCCGCAACAGTTTGGTCTAGTGGTTAGGGTACCAGACTAAAAACTATGAGGTGGTCAGTTCTATTCCAGCCTTAAACATAAAAGCCAGATGGATGATTTTGGGTCAATCACCAGGAGAAAGTGAGTTCTAGTCCTGCCTTAGGCATGAAAGCCAGTTGGGTGACTTTGAGTCAATCACCAGGTGACAGTGAGTTCTAGTCCTGCCTTAGGCATGAAAGCCAGCTGGGTGATTTTGGGCCAATCACCAAGAAACTGTGAATTGTAGCTTCATCTTAGGCATGGCAACTGGCTGGGTGACTTTGGCCAATCACCAGGAGACAGTGAGTTCTGGTCCTGCCTTAGGCATGAAAGCTGGTTGAGTGACTTTGGGCCAATTACCAAGAGACAGTGAGTTCTAGTCCTGCCTTAGGCATGAAAGCCAGTTGGGTGACTTTGAGTCAATCACCAGGAGACAGTGAGTTCTAGTCCTGCCTTAGGCATGAAAGCCAGCTGGATGACTTTGAGCCAATCACCAAGAAACTGTGAATTATAGCTTCATCTTAGGTATGGCAACTGGCTGGGTGACTTTGGCCAATCACCAGGAGACAGTGAGTTCTGGTCCTGGCTTAGGCATGAAAGCTGGTTGAGTGACTTGGCCAATTACCAAGAGACTATGAGTTCTAGTTTCATCTTAGACATGAAAACTGGCTGGGTGACTTTGGCCAATGACCAAGAGACAGTAAGTTCTAGTCCCATCTTAGGTATTCAAACTGGCTGGATGATTTTGGGGCAATGTATCAGCCCAATCCACCTCATAGGACTCTTATGGGAAAAATATAATGTGAAAGAGTATTAGTTATATTTGTGCCTTGAGTTATTTATAAAAATAATAAAGATGGGATGAAAACCAAATAAATAAGCAAGTATTGTAGCTCCTCTGACCGATGGATATTATCAGCTGTCTCAGAGATGCTTTTTCAAGAGGCAACTGAATATTTTTCTTTGAAGACATTTCACTTCTCATCCAGGAAGCTTCTCCAGTTCTGCTCTGACAGCTGATGATAAGCAAAACGTCTTCAAGGAAAAATAAAGAAAATCCAGTCACCTCTTTAAAAAGCACCATTGGGTCCTTTGCTGCATTGAAAAAGATATTAGGTAGCACCAGTTCAACAAGCACACTTGAGAATGGTCCCATTACTCTATATTTCTTGTTTGACAGCAATTCATTAAATTTATTCCTCATGATAAGTTCATTTGGGGTGCTGCTGCAATATTTCCTAGCAATTATTCATCAATCATTGCTCTGTCTTCAGCCGTAAGACCATGATTCATATTTACATTTGCTCTATTCTTGAAGTGATGAAATGGAATTTCTGCACATTTGATAAGTTCATCTTTGCTTGCTTCCTTAATTACTTGGGCTCCAACTCAATGGTGCAAACCTATATTTGCCTATTTTTAATGCAATTAACCATCTAAGCATATCCTGAATTGTTGCTTAAATTGTCAGTTTCTGAATTCTATCATAAAACCAAAGATTGCTAATTATTTTAAAATGAGCCGGAAGGAGCCATCTAAGTAAAGAAGGTTTTTTGCTTTCTTTGACTCAAGTAAAGGAAAATATAGCATGCACAATTCTTGTTATTAAATATGAGCAGTTCAATGGAAATATTTTGGCTTCTTTTTTCAATGCTGTCTCAGATACCAAGGCTATTTGTTCTTCTGATGTTATTGTCCAAAGCAAGGTCAATTTAATTCTGCCAAACCCAGCATGCAGAATTTTTACCCTGGAAATGAGCCATCTTTTAATGTCATGTTTCCTTTGAACCCTTGTATAATTAATTGAAGTAGCGGATATTTCTTATAGCATGTGTCCTAAACAATACCATTTCCTTTTCTGGATGGTATTCTCAATTCTTTCCCGGTTTTGTTTTTTTGGAAGGGGAGAGAATGCCTCATTTTATAAGCATTCAACCCATGAAATTTTAAGTAATCCTCTGTAATCCAGCATTTCAAAGGCTTCTAATTCCCCAATTGTAGTGTGAGACATTATCCTTTTGTCCTCCTTTACAGCAAAGAACATTATGGCATACTATCCAGCAAAATACTATATTGGCACTCTCTGATCTTCTGCAGAACAATATTTCCTCCCATAGCAATGGTATTACTGGTAGAGATCCAGATGCACAGGTGTAGTATAGGTAATACATGTCTGTTGTGGCCAGTCCTAGAGTCTGGGGAAGGCTCTGACGGGTGCTCTGTGTCAGAGGCAGAGATGGAGCTGGGGCCATCTGACAATTATCAGCTGCCTTCGGAGTCGGAGATCGGTGGGGCAGAAGAACAGCCAGAGCCTGTTTCTGATATGCGTATCCGCAGAGCTGCCAGGAGAAGGGAACAGTTAAGGAACAAGGGTCAACTCAGGAAGGTTTGAAGGTTTGTTCATGACTCTCAGAGACTCCTTGCCAAGTATTTTCTACTACAGCATTGTGTTTGGCCTGGCAAGTCTCCAAGCCTGATAAGGTCTGTGATTGTAAATCACCCTTGAAAGACTCTTGGCTGGGACTGTTTGCTGGATGTGAATGATAGGAATTCACATTAGCCTAATAAAAAGGAGTTTTGTCAGGACAAGGAGTCTGCTTCATGATTTTGTGAAGCCTAAGTCAGACCCCTGTCTCGATAGTAGAAATTGTAAGGGGGATCTTGGAGCCCTCACTTAAATATGAGCCAACAGTATACTGAGGCTGCCAAAAAAGACAGCATAGTTTTAGGCTGCATTAACAAAGGGATAGAATCAAGATCATGTGAAGTATTAATACCACTTTAAAATGCCTTGCTAAGGCCACACTTGGAATACTGCATCCAGTTTTGGTCGCCATGATGCAAAAAAGACTCTAGAAAGAGTACAGAGAAGAGCAACAAAGAGGATCAGGGGATGAAGAATGGTTGCAGGAATTGGGTATGTCTAGTTTAATGGAAAAGAGGAGTAGGAGGTGACTCAATGACAATGTTCCAATATCTAAGGGGTTGCCACAAAGAAGAAAGGATCAAGCTATTCTCCAAAGAACCAGAGGGCAGGACAAGAAGCAAGTTACTTTTTTTAAATTGTAATGTAGAGTCAATTTCAGTCCTATCAACCATGTTTCCCTATCGATCCATCTATGTATTTATTTATTTTATTTGTCAATTGCTTACAAGATAACAGGTATAAGTATAAACATGAGTAAGAATACAGGAAATAGGTACGAATAAATGGGGGACAATAGGACAGGGGTGGTAGGCACGGTGGTGCACTTATGCACTCCTCTTACAGGCCTCTTAGGAATGGGGTGAGGACAATAGTGGATAGTTTGAGGGTAAAGGAGTGGGAGTTAGAGAATGTAACAACAGTCAGGTAGTGCATTCCAGGCATTGACCACTCTGTGGCTGAAGTCGTACTTTCTGCAATCAAGTTTGAAGCGGTTTGAGTTTGAGTTTGTATCTCTTGTGTGCTCTTGTATTGTTGAGGTTGAAGTTGAAGTAGTCATTGACTGGTAGGACATTGTAGCAGATAATTTTGTGTACTATGCTTAGGTCCAACCATAGGTGGCATAGTTCAAGATTGTCCAAGCCCAAAATTTCAAGCTGTTGCGAGCAGAGGAGTGTAGTACTCTTCTCGTGAAATACTTTTGGACTCGCTCAAATGTATTAATGTCTAATATACAGTGCGGATTCCAGACAGCTGAGCTGTATTCAAGTATTGGTCTAGCAAAGGTTTTGTAGCCCTAGTTAGCAATTCAATATTTCCAGAGGAGAATAACTAAATTTCTTAGTCCATTTTATCACATAACTAAATGTTATCACATAACTAAAATTCTTAGACCATTTTATCACATGCTTTTTAAACCTGTTCTTCCATTTCAAATTTCAATAAGTTTTTTTTAGCAATTACAAGTTCATCCATTGCACATAAGTCAGTTTCTAATTCTATCTTATGTTGTCTGAGGCAATTGTCCTTTTGCCTAGTTTAAAATCTTTCTCTTAACGGCTCACATGGAGTCAATTGAAAACTAAATCACTCCAGAATCAATTGCTCTTTTGACTTCGATTTATATTCTCTGAGTTCTTGTTTTAACAACTCACCAGATGTTAAGCATTTCTTTTTGCTTGTTGTTTCTTTTCTATAAACTGTTTTTTTTTTTAATGCTGAAATGGCTTGGCTTAGTCTTGACAAAATTAATCTGGCTTCTGCCCAGCAATTGTTTTAGTCATGACCTATTAATAATCTATAATAATCTAGAGCCAATTTGGTCTAGTACTTAAAGTACCAGGATTAAAAAAACAGGAGATGGTGAGTTCTGGTCCAACCTTAAGCATGAAAGCTGGTTGGTTGACTTTGGGCCAATCACTGTGTCACTCTCAGCCCAACCCACCTCACAGGTTAGTTGTGGGGAAAATAGGAAGAGGCAGGAGTATTGTGTGTGTTTGCTGCTACTTTGGACAAATAATAAATAGATAAATAAAATCTGTACAAAGTTTTATCTATTATGAATATTAATAATGAGCTGCAGTGGCACAGTAGTTAGAATGTAGTACTGCAGACTACTTCGGCTACCTGCCAGCTGCCTGCAACTTGGCAGTTCGAATCTCACCAGGTTCAAGGTTGACTCAGCCTTCCATCTTTCCGAGGTGGATAAAATGAGCGACCAGATTGTTGGGGGCAATATTCTGACTCTGTAAACTGCTTAGAGAGGGCTGTAAAGCACTGTGAAGCGGTATATAAATCTAAGTGCTATTGCTATTGAGCTGACTAGTTGCTAGTTATTGAGATCCCCCTTTTCCTTTTGTGAAAATATGAACATTTGTCTTTCTCCTGTCACCTGCAATCAAGCCTGTCTTAAAGATCACAGAAAGGAATTTTGAACTAATATGCAGAGGTTTCTTTAAGATTTTTATATATAATTGCTCCTGTCCTGTTGATTTAAGTTTATTGTTCAAAGCCAAGTGTCTTCTTACCATTCCTTTCTTACCCTTGCTTTGCAATTCTTATTTTGTGACCACTCCCTCCCTATATGTGCAATGCATTGAGTTGTCTAGTTGAGTAATGTGTGCATTGAAAATTCAGTTTAAAGGACATATTAAATCATCACATTTTCCAAATTGTGCTTAGTTACCTAAGCAGAAGGCAACCAGTTTTCCAGTTCACAAGAAAGCTGTTACTATGACAAAACAACACATGGGCTTGAAACCTGAGATCTTTCTGTTGGACATGTTACCAGAAAACTATAATAAAGGTAAAATATATATTTAATTTTATATATTTTAACAATAGACAGGATTGTATACACGCAATATTGGAAAAATGAAGAAACCCCTACTGATGAAATTATAATAAAAAAAAAAAATTGGAATGTGCAGAAATGGATAGGTTAACCCTAAAAATCAAAGAAAAAGAAGACTTGGAATATTTTATTATGTGGGAGTCTTTTTACAAATGGCTAGTTAATAGATACAGAAGTTAGATGAATTGATTTATGTCAAAATAAGGACTACATGGGAAAAAGAAACTGGTTAGTAAATATTTTGATGGTCATATAATTGATGTTTATATGAGAGATAGTATACTTTTTAATGATCAATATAATCTAATATATGTTTGTATGTTGATATGATTATAAGGATTATGATGATGTTTACGTTTGAACACTTTGGATGCCTAGAAAACTGTTCAATATAGAAATGGAACTTGCAATATAAAATCAATAAAAATATATTTTTCAAAAAGACTTAAAAATAGTCTTCATTGTAACCAAGGGGAAGTGTCAAAGTTCCAAGTAACACATCCTCTTCAATGAGTTCTTGAATGTTTCTCAAAGAACATTTTATTGGGACATATCAAATTGGCACAGACTTGGTGTAAAACCGGCTCTAAGTTCCCGCCAGTTTTACACCCAATTAAAAGTAAAACTTTGTCACTTCCCTCCAGAGTCTCCAGTCACATGGTCCAATCACCATGCAGTCCAGTTGCTAGGTGACCTCAGTCTCCACCTTTCGAACACCTGCATGAATGTCCTCGATTCCCAGGGGAAATAATTTTATTTTGGCTACAACACCCCAGCTATCTCTACACCCACCCCCTGGTACCTTCATTCCAGGTGGTGTCAGCCCTGAAGTAATGTGAAGAGAAACTTCCTTAGAGGAAAGTTACAAAAAGAAAATGGCCACAGTTCAGCCAACTTTGGGGTTGACAGGAAGGTAAATTGGGTTCTGGAGTGAAAGCAATCCACTTGCTGAAATTTCTATAGCCTTATCCCTTAATCCTTTAATAAATCTTGTTAAAGAAGATTCTAGGAGAATCCCTTTTTTAAAAAAAAAACAACTAACCTGGCTATCCAGAGCTTGATCAACTCCATAGGTCTTCCAATCAACCCTTCCTCTATTTACTCCTGTCCTTACATTGTTTCCCGTTAACCGTAATTCCCTTGAAGCATGGATGAATTTTATTTTTCTGTGTAGGGCCCATTTACACTGATGACACTACATTGATAGTTAAAAATAAGAAAGAGAACACTAGCTCTTTGATAGAAATCATGTCAAGCACAAAGTTTGACCAGATACATTGCTTTGCTCTAAGTTTTCCAATATCTAAGGAGCTTCCACAAAGAATAGGGAATCAACCTACTCTCCAAAGCCTCCGAAGGCAGGACAAGAAGCAATGGATGGAAACTAATCAAGGAAGGAAACAACCTAGAACCAAGGAGAAATTTCCTGACAGAACAAATTAATCTATGGAACAACTTGCCTCCAGAACTTGTGGGTGCTCCAACACTGGAATTTTCTTAAAGAAGAGATTGGACAACCGTTTGTCTGAAATGGTATAGGGCAGGGGTGTCAAACTCAATTTCACATCAGGGCCACATCAGGGTTATGTTTGACCTTGGGGAGGGAGTGGGTATGGCCATGGGGCGTGGCCAGCTGGATGTCATTCGTCGAGGTTCCATTTTCAGCTGCAACAGCCTTCTGCCAGCAAAAATGGAGCCTGGTGAGGCCACTTGCATGGCCAAGCTCCATTTTCAGCCGCAACAGCCTCCTGTAGCCCTCTGCCAGTGAAAATGAAGATCCTTAAGCATGCGTGGCCCTCCCAAGCAGTAGTGGGATTCATTTTTTTTTACTACCGGTTCTGTGGGCGTGGCTTGGTGGGCGTGGCAGGGGAAGGATACTGTAAAATCTCCAGTCAGAGGTGGGATTTGCCAGTTCTCCAAACTAATAAAAATTCCCGTTACCGGTTCTCCATACCACCTCTGAATACCACCTTTGCTCCCAAGCTACATGTTTTCTGGCAGAGGCACTGCAAGCTGGTCCTTCGTTGTTTCCAGGGCCACCCTGCGGGCCATATCTAAACACCTTGTGGGCTGGATGTGGCTCATGGGCCTTGAGTTTGGCACCCCTGTTATAGGGTTTCCTTCCTGAGCAGGGGCTTGGACTAAAAGACCTCAGTCTTTTAGTTCCTTCCAGCTGTATTGTTCAATACTGCAAGTTCATGATATAAATCTAATCGATAATATTGTAAACGACCATCACATACCTTCCGTGTTGAAAATAAAAGTACCTTGTTTGATTGGATCCTGACAAGATGGCTAAGCAAAGCTTTGATTTAAGATTTATGTTATTCGGGGTTTATCTGTTTTTTTCAAAATCTAGGAATATGGTATCTGCAAGATTAAGGGGAGATAAACTGACCATCTGGATGAGATGGTTTAATTGGGTATTAGTGAGCAAACAGCCTGCCTTGATGAACAGCCTGGATTCTTTTATCCTGTTTCTGCAGCTGGTAGGGATATGATAACAAATTCAGAGGAAAGAAGTTTATTGAGGATGGGTGTGGGGGTGTGGGGGGGGGACTAGGAAAATGATTACTTTTGTCCCAGTAAAAGACATAATGCTATTACCATTTGGCGAAGAAGAATGTTGACTGGAAAGCATTGCTCTGAGATGCGATTTTCATGGTAGCCTTTATTATCAAGTTAATTAACTGGAAGCTGTCCAGCAAAACAGCTATTTCAAATAGAGCTGAGCTTTCAGAATAAGAAAAGAGAGAGGGACATGAAAGTAACCAAAGAAATTGGAGGCTTCTTCACCCATCTGCTTTAGCTCCTAAAGTCCAAAAAATACGGAACGGTAAAAAAAAATGTTTCAATTATTAATTTCCTAGTTTGTGGGGACAAGCATGGACCTCTTCCAACAAGGTTGAAGTCCAACTGATTCTCAGAAAATCATTCTCAGAAAGATAGTTGGCCCATAAAAGAGATTGTAGAAGAGAATATTTGTAGCACAGGGTTTGAACTGTGGGGTCTTTGGTGGTCTCCAAGCTTGGTTGGTTTCTTGCAGACCTTTAATTACCCAACAATATAACAGTGCTAGAAGGGAATGGAGTTTGCTCAGAGAGCATCGAGGGCCCCACAAAAGAGATTTCTTCCCTAGCATTGACTTAAACTGTACTGATTGCTGGCATCACAACTGTACATCTCTCTTCTTTGCTCCCTTACATTTTGATTTTCCTATTTTCCAAGTGAGTTTGATTTTAAAAATAAATAAAAATGTGCATTGGAACCTAGACCTCTTTTTGTGGAAATTTCTTTTCAAACAGCCTCATAGTATTGTTCATTATGTTTAAGTTTACAAGTAATATTTCTGAATTTAACGTGCATTAGGCTGACTGATATATAGGGTGGTGTGTGCTGGTGACATGTGAGTTCTTTTAAAATTGGGGAGCTGCTAAGCAAAATCTGGAGAAGTGTAAATTAGAAAATAAAGCTGAGTTGACTGTGGAAGTGGAAAAATGCTTCACAATTTACACAGCACTGTAGATCACACTGTCATTCTGACTTCTCCTAAATAGGAAGTTGTGATCATCTTGGCTGTCAGAAGGAGTGCCTAATTATGCTTTCAAACGGGGGTGTAAGAGTTGCGCGAAAGGTGTTATTTTTCTCTGTTGATTTATTAGGTACCATTACGCTATTTTCAACTCCTAGAAATCACATAGTTAGATTTTTCTCCATGTCAATCTATCCCTAACCTCATTTGGGTCTTCCAGGGGTATCACCATAACTGGTCATTGTCATCTTCTCCTCCTCCTCCTCCTCCTCCTCCTCCTCCTCCTCCTCCTCCTCCTTCTCATTGTTTCCATCCTTCCTAGCATCAAAGTCTTCTCCACTGAGCTGAAGTAGGTTAATTTGAGCCTGGTCATTTATTCCTCCAGTGAGAAGTCTAGGTTGATTTGTTGGATGGTCCATTGTTTTGTTTTCTTAGTTACCCCTTAGTTATTCTCGGGAGTTCTTCTCAAAAACAAAATTCAAAGCATCCTCAGTATTTTTTCTATCCTGCTTCTTCAAAGTCCAACTTTCACTTCCATAGAATGTCACTGGAAAAGTGAGGGCTTGCATGATTGTGATCTTTGTGGGTATAGGTGCAAAGATATGTAGGCTATACCTAGGTAAAGGTTCCCCTCACACATACGTGTTAGATATTTCCAGCTCTAGGGGGCGGTGCTCAAATCCATTACAAAGCTGAAGAGCCAGCGCTGTCTGAAGACGTCTCTGTGGTCATGTGGCTGCCATGGCTAAACACCGAAGGTGCACAAAACGCTGTTACCTTCCCACCAAAGTGGTTCCTATTTTTCTACTTGCATTTTTTACATGCTTTCGAACTGCTAGGTTGGCAGAAGTTGGGACAAGTAATGGGAGCTCACTCTGTTACACGGCGCTAGGGATTCGAACCACCGAACTGCCAACCTTTCTGATCGACAAGCTCAGTATCTCAGCCACTGAGCCACTGCATCCCTTAGGCTATATCTACAAATATATAAATATCTTTGTAGGTACTGTATAGCCACATTTGAATATCTTTCCCAAGGCTTTCATGGCTGTTTTGTCAAGTGCCAATCTACAGCATATTTCAACTGTTTGTTGGTTTACTACTGATGGTTGATCCTAAAAGGTAGAAGCTATCCACCACCTCATCATAGTCTTGACTGAGGGTGAAGTTTTCTTCTCTGAGCTTGTGAGTTGGTTTCCAAATGTTTCATTCCCAGGCTAGGTAATATCTTCAGCGGAGTTTAAGGGCTGTCAGTGTCAGTGTTCTTCTGTTTATAAGGGCTACAGGTGTGAGTATGTCAAGTGAGATGCTTGCAAGGGTGGGCTGCTAGGGGTTCGCAAGGGTTCAGGGGAGCCCCTAGCTAAGATTCTGTGCAGTTCAGAAAACCCACAAATCCCACTCCTGGCGGGCCCCGCCCACCCCTCCTCTCCCCTCCCAAGAGTCCCCACATGGCCTGTTTTTGATGCAGGTAGGAGCAGGACATAAATGGGGGCTCAGGGAGGGTGAAAAATGGGCCTCCCAGAAGTTCAGGAAGGCCAGAAATGGTCCCATTTCCAGCTTCCAGAGAGCCTCTGGACCCCGGGGAGGCCTTTTTCATCCTCCTGGAGGCTCGAGGAAACCCTCCAGAGCTCAGAGAAAACAAAAATGGTCCCCCCTGCCATGGAGCAGGACGCTGACTAGGCCACGCCCACCATGGCCACGCCCACCTGGCAGAGAACCCTTCACTAAAATTTTTGAAGCCCACCCCTGAAGTGCTTGTGATGGGCACCTCATCCCCTAAACTCCACTGAAGATGTTACTTAGCCTGGTAACAAAATGTTCGGAAACCAACCCACAAGCTCGGAGAACGAACCTTCACGCTCACACTCATCGTACACCCGAGCTCCAGATATTCACCACTGTTACACAGTCTTGACTATTGCAATGCACTCTACATGGGGCCGCCCTTGAAAATTTTCTGGAAGCTTCAATTGCTTCAAAATGCGGTGGCCCGCATGGTTTTGTGCAGGCCTAGATGTGACACCTCTCCTGCAGGAGCTATTTTGGCTGCTGATCTATTTCCGGGAACAATTCAAGGTGCTTATTGTCACTTTCAAAGCCCTACATGGCTTGGACCAGGTGATCTAAAAGACTGACTTTTCCTGGTTTGTTGTTGTTGTTAGTCACGAAGTTGTGTCTGACCTATAGTGACCCCATGGACAACGTTCCTCCAGGCCTTCCTGCCCTCTATCATCCCCCCAGAGTCCATTTAAGCTCATGCCAACTGCTTCTGTAACTCCACCCAGCCACCTCATTCTCTGTTGTCCCCTTCTTCTTTTGCCCTCAGTCGTTCCCAGCATTAGGCTTTAAATTTTCCTGGTTACATCTTTCCAACCCAGCAGAGCAGGGAGGCAGGGAATGTTGCCCCATCCCCTTTCCTAAGGAGGTACATCTGGCCGGACTAAGAAGAAGGACCTTCTCTGTGGTGGCTCGCTCCCTTTGGAACATCATCTGTGTGGAGATTAGATTGGTCCCCACTTTAACACTCATTTGCAAGGACTGAAGACCATTTTGCCAATGGTCCTGGGGAACCCAGAGTATGATTGATTCCAAAAACCAGCTTGTTTGATTGATTGTTGTCGTTGAGGATGCGTGTGTTTTATTGTTGTATATTGGATTTTTATTTTTGTAAGTCTCCCAGAATCACTGAGAATGCGTGGGTAGCTAACACATTTTCTTAAATGAATAAACATCTTATTTTTCTCTGTAGCACCTGGGAAATTGTTTAGAACTTAAATTCTTGCTGAAAACTCATGCTTGAATCAGGAAGGAAATAAGTCAACACAAATACCGTGTTTTCTTAAAAATATGACCTACCTCAAAAAAAAAAAAAAGCCCTAGCCCAATTTTCAAGCCTGCGCCTAATATAAGCCATACCCCAAAATCAGCCGAGCACAACAACCCTTGTGGCATCCTGCCATAAGCAGTGGCACTTGCATGAAGTGCCATGCATCATCATGCTGAGAGTGGCAGCACCAGCACAATGAGTCTTGCAGCATCCTGCCGTGAGTGGTGGCACTGGCATGATGTGGAAGAAGTCGGCCAATGATACAACAGCTGCAGTGGTCCTAAGGTAAACGGGCAAGACATCCTCCCAAAATAAGACCTGTGTCAGTGCTCCAACAAGCCATCTCCATTCAAATCATGAGTCTCTAGCCGCATCTCTCAGAGTTAAAAAAAAAATCATTTATTAGGAGTGAATAATTTCGGCGTTACCTGGGTGCAGCCAACTCTGAGACACATCATTCGTCTTACCTTTGACCCTGGTCTTCCCCCACCCACTGGATGTATATTCTCCAATAGGACACATCCATAGCCAAGAGTCATCAATCATGCTCTCCAGTAATAGTCTTGCATGCCAGAAGCTTTGGCCGCCTAGCAATTATCTATAAAAATATTTAAGGAATGTGTTGCTTCCCCCACTCCCTTTCTGCTGACAACTCTAAAAAAACAGAGAAATATTTTTGAGTTGACAACCTGGTGCTTATTTTGGGACCCAAAAGAAAATAAGACCCAATCATATTTTTGGGGAAACATGGTAATACTGCCCATACAACCATACCCTTACACAGCATAGTTCTGGGCTCTGTCACTGTCTATAGTACACAAAACTACTAGGGCATCACTTCCATGTGATGTCTCTTACTCATAGACAAGCTGTCACCAAAAAAGAAACTTTCTTGCACAGGACTACCGAGAAATCAATGTCTGATTTTCCAGAATATCAATCTTGCTGTTACACCAAGGAAATTGGAACATAAAATTAAATTGAAATGCCATAACATTATGTTGGTTATTGGGGAACAGGATATTTATGGCTTGTGAGAAACAAACTCTCTGTGCTGTAGAAGACTTGTGTCTGTATGAAACCGTTGCAGCAACACTGCAAACACCAACGCTGGGAGAATTGACTAATTGATTGACTTTCAACTGAGTCTCACCAAGGTCCTGTAATGAAAGGCATTCTGACAGTGACAACATCCATTCTTGTGGATATTTCTGACACATCCCAAAGATACCATAGCAACCAATCCTGTGGAAAAAAGTGTGTGATTTTTGATTAATAGAATAACAGAGTTGGAACGGGCCTTGGAGGTCTTCTAGCCCAATCCCCTGCACAAGCAGGAGACCCTATATACCATTCCAGGCAAATGGCTGTCTAACCCTCCAGTGATGGAGAATCCACAGATTCTGGAGGCAAGCCATTCCACTAATTAATTGTCCTCACTGTCAGGAATTTCTCCTTAGTTCTAGATTGGTTCTCTCCTTGATTGGTTTCCATCCATTACTTCTTGCCCTGCCTTCAGGTGCTTTGGAGAGTAAGTCAACCCCGTCTCCTCTGTGATAGCACCTCAAGTACTCAAAGATGGCTATCATATCTCCCCCTTGTCCTTCTCTTTGTTGGAGTAGTCATACCAAATTCCCTTAATCATTCATCCTATGGTTTAACCGCCAGGCCCATACTGAATGTCAGAAGGTGTAGAAATGACTTTTTATCTATCCTAGGAGGAAACCCAATCTCCAACGGCTGCTAGAAAGAAGAGGTTTACTTCTCCAGATACCTGAGAGGCAGAAGACCAAGTCTCAAGATGGAAAAAAGTACCAAGGGTTGCTATAGCAAGTGTCAGATTATAGGAAAGGGTTTTGAAGAACAGCAGGCATACTGTGGAATCAAAACACAGGAGCCAAAGCAAATCATGAAGGCTCCCTCCAGCAATTCACTAGACAGTATGTACTGGATAGGGTTTCCTCCAAAAGTATAGTGGAAGACACACTCCTTCAGACAAAGAGATACACTCATATTTACATTTCAGAAAGGTGGGGGAAATGATGCACGCATAATTATTCATAAATAATAATGTAATAGATTTCAGGTTACTAATAAAGGAGAATATTTGTAGCTCAAGGTTGACATGAGTGGTCCTTAGTGCTCTCTGAGCGTGCTTGTTTTCTTGCAGCTGTTACCCAAACTAGGTAACATCGTCAGTACTAGTACAAAATAGTTACCTAGTTTGGGTAATGAAACATCTGCAAGAAAACAAGTAACCTCAGAGATCATCAAAGACCCCACAGTCGTCGTCGTCCTCCTCCTCCTCCTCCTCCTCCTCCTCCTCCTCCTCCTCCTCTATGAACCCCCAAACCCCACTCCCCTCTATCACTGAAGATGTTGCCTAGTTTGAGTAATGAAACATCTGCAAGAAAACAAACAAGCTCAGAGGACCAAGGACCCCTCAGTCATCCTTCTCCTCCTCCAATCCACAAACCCTACCCCCTTCTAGCACTGATGATATTACCTAGTTTGTGTAATGAAACAGCTGCAAGAAAACAAGCAAGCTCAGAGAGCACCAAGGACCCCCTCAGATTTCAGGTTACTTCCGTCCTTCTAATCTACGGACAAGAATGGTCTTACACTAATTAGAATTTGCACCTTCAGACTCAAGGGTTGCTATGGGGATGTTCTGATAAAAGTGATCACAGGCCGCCGTGGGCTAAAAGGTCACATTTCTTATGTCTCGATTAGTCCATTAAGGGGTCTCCAACATTTCCAGCTCAGTGGACTGATGGAGGTTCTGGCAAGAGGGAAGAAGGGATGGTTTTGTACTTGTGCCAGAGGTGAAATACTGCTGGTTCGGCTACCCGAACTGGTAGTAAATAATGTTACCGGTTCAGGCGAACAGATAGTAAAAATAATGCTACCAGTTTGGGTGAACTGGAATTTCTGATCATCAGCGATCAGCTGTGCCACGCGATTTAGATTAGCTAGAAAGCAGGAAATCATAACAAATCATAATCTAAATTACTTGAAACAGCTGATCCTACCCCTCGCTATTGTAATTATCTCAGAAGATTTCAGTGCCCAGGAGGCTTCCCTGAGGCCCAAAAGGCCAAAAACCAGGCATGGGTATGTGTGCTGGCCCCTTCACGCCCTGTACTGCCCCCAAAAGGCTTCCCTGAGGCCCACTAGGCCAAAACCCAGTAGACTAACCCCCCAGTCACATGACCACATAGCCACGCCCACTCAGTCACACACACACACACACACACACACCTGGCCATGCCCACCTGGCCATGCCCACACAACCGGTCATAAAAATATTGGAATCCCACCACTGGCTTGTGTGTATGCCACTTTCACAAATAAAGCTTTGTGCACACACATGCATGTTCTCACCCACCATTTCCACTGTCTGGTTCTGAATGGGCCATATCCTGGTGCTGAGCCATGGACTGGAGGTCGGGGACCCCTACATTAAAAAGACTGACCATTCACCTGAAAACTGATTTTCAACTCGGGAGAAATTTCTTGCTTATAAGCAACTGTTCCGGTCAAGTTATTCAGATTTATACTTGGGATTTGGTGAATTGAACAGGGGGCAATTATAAAAGCTTCTGGATTGCAGCAGCTGTGTGAAAACCACATCTGGCTGTTTAAGATGGGTGGGAAATATTACCCAGTCTTATCACAAGTTGGCAGCAAAGGACAGAGAGGAAAGATTATCTTTCCTGCCACCTTGTGGTTATCTGGATGTTTGCAGCCCAGATCTAGCAATCTTAGTGCTACTGGAAGCCAAAAGTCAAATGACTGGAAGGAGGAACGGCTGAGAATTTGCGATGCACAAAAACTATTAATCCATGCCACTAAGGAGCAACATTCTTATCTTCTTAAAGATAAGAATCAATTTAACAGCATGAGTTTTCCTATTGAATCCTAGCAGAACACAAATTGCCTGAGAAAAGATCAAAGCATGTGCACACATAAGCACACACACACACACAGACACTGTTGTGACGCTAGATGTAGCTGTCAGATGACATCCGGCTGTCAAAATACTTCAGAGTTAACTTTTATTCCTTGGGGGTGGGTGGGTAATTTACATCACAATAGATGTAGCACCCTGTTTTGAGATTTAAAAAGTGCAGATACATTTTCAAGAGGGCAAGACCATAAAAACAAAAAAGCTGTCCAGAAAGCTGTTTTGTGTGTGTGTATGTGTGTGTGTGTGTGTGTGAGAGAGAGAGAGAGAGAGAGACAGGCAGAGAGACAGAGACACACAGAGAGACAGACAGACAGAGACAGAGATAGAGAGACACAGAGAGAAAGAGAGAGAGAGACCAAGAGACACAGAGAGACAGACAGACAGAGAGAGACAGAGAAAGTGAGAGAGACAGAGAGAGATAGAGACAGGCAGAGAGACAGGCAGAGAGAGAGAGACAGAGACAGAGACAGAGACAGAGACAGGCAGAGAGAGAGAGAGAGAGAGAGAGACAGAGAGACAAAGAGAGAGAAAAGAAAGAGGAGGCACAAACAGATGCTCTCATTTGCATTTCAATGTCACCATGTACAGAATAAGTAGATTATCTTTTTTTTTTATCCCTAGAAAGGAAAAACAAAAGGCAGAAAAGTTCAGGTTTCATTTCCCAAAACAGAAGCCAAAACTTTGCGGCCAGCGGAAATCAGTTTTTCAAACTGATTTGATTTGCAGGCGACCTCTGCCTGTCACAAAGTCAAGCACCTTTTGAGGCGATGAGGCAATCCATCTGCTGCTGTGGAATGAGCTGCAGGAATGCTTCTCAGTCTGGCAGGGATGAAACTCGCCAGGAGCAGAGGCACCCAAACCAAGTTGATTGCTTCTTCCGGGGAAACAGAGATAATAAACAGGCAGTGGCTAAGGAGGCTTAAACAGGTTACCAACGGAAGACGAAGAGGGTCAAGACCAGCAGAAATTACAGAGAGACTTCACCACACAATCATTTGTTTAGTGACTGTTCAAAGTTACAACAGTGCTGAAAAACAAATGACTTAGGACTGTTTTTCACTCTTAGAACCATTGGTGGGATTCAATTTTGTTTACTTCTGCTTCTGTGGGTGTGGCTAGGTGGGCATGGCTAGGTGGGCATGGCCAGGTGATCACGTGACTGGGTGGGCATGGCTATGTGATGTTTTTTTTTTCCTTTCACAGCAACCCACCACCAAAAGCCCTGGTTTTTTTGCCTACTTGGCCTCAGGGAAGCCTCCTGGGCACTTCCAAGGTAAGTACAACAACAAGGGAGGGGGAATAAGCTCTGCTGAATGATTTAGATTATCTAGAAAGCAAGAAATCTGATGATTTCCTGCTTTCTAGCTAATTTAAATCGAGCAGCACAGCTGATCGTCGGAAATATCGGTCTGGCTGAACCAGTAGCATTTTTTTACTACCAGTTCACCCGAACTGAGCTGAACCAGTAGAATACCACCACTGATTGCAGCATACTCATGACCATGTGATCAAAAGTCAGACACTTGGCAACTAGCATGTATTTATGATGGTTCCAACATTTTGGGGTCATATGAACGACTTGCCTTCAGAAGTTGTGGATGCTCCAACACTGGAAGTTTTTAAGAAGAGATTGGACAAACATTTGCCTGAAATGGTATGGGGCTTCCTGCCTGAGCAGGCGGTTGGACTAGAAGACCTCCAAAGTCCCTTCCAATCCTGATCTTCTGTTCCTTTTTGTATTTTGGAACATCTACATTACTTCATTTTCTATCTTCCATGCATTTTAACGTCACCGTCAAATTGCTAGAGGTTCAAATTGTAAGATCGCCTTTTATGTTGGATAGAATTAATCCGCAGTATATGACCATTATGGAACCTGTTCACTACAGTCATAAATCATGACAGTTGTAAAGTGGTTCATCTCCTAACTTTAATGATCTTCTTTTGTTGCAGTCATTAAGAAAGCATAACAGTTGTGAAGCAAATGCAGTGGTCATAAAGTGAACAAGATAGTCATCAAATGAACATCACGGTCATTAAGAGAACCCCTTTCTTGTTAGGATGTATTTGCCAAAAACTGGAACGTCAGTTTTTTGCAAAGGCATCATAAATCATGTGTCAGGGCTCCAACAAATCCACCCCCATTCAAATCATAAGTCTCTAGCCACATCTCTCAGAGTAAAAAAAAAAGGTTTTATTTGAACGGCCATGTTGGCGTTAACTGGGTGCAGCCGACACATTATTGATTTCTCCGTTGACCTTGGTCTTCCCTCCATCCCCTGGATGTATATTCTCCAATGGGACACATCCATATTCAAGAGTCATCAATTATGCTCTCCAGTAATATTTTTGCACGCCGACCGCTTTGGGCTGCTAAGGTGATTATCTAAGGCATTTGAGGAATGCACTGCTTTCCCCCACCCCTTTCTGCTGACAACGAAAAAGACCAAAGGAGTCTTTTTTTTAGTTGACATCATGATCACATGGCTGCAGGACATGGCAAAAAGCCATTTATGTGGACATTTATACGAGGGAAAGCCATCAGAACTGGGTTGTAAGTACCTTTGGGGAGGGGGGAATCCATTGTAATTTCAAACATTTGTAAGATGAGGACTACCTATAATGTTTTTCTTTATAACATTAGATATTTCAGATTGTCTGGGATAGTGTTAAATCAGTGCCTGGAGGACATTTTGGAGTAGATGAGGGAGAACCAAATGAAACTTAGCCAAATAAGGTGAGGCGCTCTAGACAGAAGGATGTTGTTAGTACAGTTTAGATTCTTCATGGCTGCGATTGTGAAAATGAGCTTTGATATTCTATTCCTTTGCTGCACTCCACGTAAGATTAGCCAGATGATTGGCAGCCTTGAGAGACAAGATCTTCTTGGTTTGCTGCACAACCTTCCAACCGAACCGTGATAATATCTACATTTACCTGTGCAGACTTTAAAATGAATCTCGTTTCTGATTATCTTTCCCCAGTACATGTGTTGCTCTTGGGTTTTTGAATTTTGAAACTATATTTACAACGGGATGTCTCTGAATGATACATCTTAATTCATGGTAAATCTACTGTGCAATTATCCAAGTTTTATTGTTTTCCCCTGGGAAAAGTGCTCCTGTTTTCCTACCTTATTCCCATGAATATCCCAGCATTTCTTTGACATTTTTTCTTCATAATACTTGTGTGGTAACCAGATTGTGATAGAGGGAACTACTGCTGGTATTTTATTGAGAAGACCACCATGGCTTCACACCTTGCATTCTGTTACACGTCTTTTCAATTCTTTGACACCTGTTGAAAGAAATATTGAGGCCCAGTTCCTATCCAGGAATAAAATGGAGGCTGGTTGGAAAGAAAGGTTCTGTTTATTGGTGAACAGAACCAACACACACACACAGACTGTAGTTCTGGGACAACTGACAAAATGGAGTTGAGAGTGGATGGGTTTTTATATCTTGTTTGGGCTTTGTATTTGAGCTTCCTGTTCCTGTGCAAGAAGATGTCCTTTAATATTCTATTGGCTGTTGTCATATTCCTATGGGGTCATATAGGGGTTATGTAGGGGTCATAGCTGACTCTATAGGCAAAAGAAGAAATGCAAATCCTAGATGTTTGTCTGAGTTAATCTTGTCAACCTAACTGCTTATCTGGAGTTTCTGTCTGGCCCAGGCTTTCTGAATAGATTACCAAATCTGCATTTCTAAAAGCTGGCCTCCTCAGTTTCTGCTTGGGGCAGGGAGACCGGGGCTAATTTCTCCCTCCCTTAAGATTCTTTTCCCATTTCTTCTTTAGAGGGAATATTCTATCCTGCCTTTTTAATATTCCCCCAAATATTTCATTCTCTAGGTGGTTGGATGGGTGCTGACTTTCTCTTAGGTTGACCTATAGAATAAATTTCCATGTGATATCTTTCACTCAGATTCACTTGCAGTATGAGTGTCTGGATATTTGGCCAAGTGTCAGGACAGTGATCAGGTGATTGAACCAGGCAATTGGTCCTTTTGGATCCAGAGTCAATAAGCACATCAGTAAATAAAGGGATTTTAAGCTTTATTATTACCTCAAAGGATAAACATCAAAAAGATAAGATCAGAAACAAATATCTATGGAGATTCAGAGGTGAAATGCTGCTGGTTCAATCCGGTTTGACCGAACTGGTAGTGAAAATGCTACCAGTTTGGCCGAACCGGTATTTCTGACAATCAGCTGGCCAACAATCAGCTGTGCCGTGCGATTTAGATTAGCTAGAAAGCAGGAAATCATCAGATTTCTTGCTTTCTAGCTATTATAAATTGTGTGGCACAGCTGATCCCCGCCTCACAGTTTTATTTACCATGGAAGGCTTCAAAAGCCTTCTTTTTTCAATACCCAGGAGGCTTCCCTGAGGCCCACTAGGCCAAAAACGGGGCGTGGGGGGTGCTATGAAAGTAACTTTTGACCCACCCAGTCACATGACCACATAGTCATGCCCACCCAGTCACATGACCACCTGGCCATGCCCACCTAGCCACACCCACAGAATCAGTAGTAAAAAAAAATTGAATTCCATCACTGTGGAGATTCCCAATCATCCAGGCCAGGGTTGTCCCAAAAGTGCTTTTCCAAAAGGCAACTCAATTGTCTTGGTTTTTTTTTCCTTGAAAACATTTCACTTCTCATTCAAATTTGCACCCCAGACTGCTCAATCTTATTTCCCGAGACTTCTCTGACTCAAGTGGCTGAAAATGGACTGTGTGATTTCCTGCTGTTGAGGAAGGGTGAAGGACTGCATAAAATATTTTAATAGTCCTTAAACTGCTTTGCTTTTCAAAGCAAAGAGGATAGAGAAAAGGCTTGGTCATCATTCTGTGGGAAGCCCTTGCTCCCCCCCCCCCAGAATTAAATATTTTAGAGAATATTAAAAGAGGCAGAATATTATATTTCCTCAAAGGAGAAATGGAGAAAAATCTTAACAAAGGTAGAAAGCGGATGGGATTGAGAGGAAGACTGAATCAATCTTGAGCCAGTCAGAATTGAACTCTTGGCAGTCGGCAGAATTAGTCTGTAATACTGCATTTTAACCACTGAACCACCACATACAGCTGTGTTTTCTGACCCTTCCTGGGATACTACTGACTTCTGCCCTGGTTTGTGGCAAGCTTCCCATCTCCTTAAGTAAAATACTTCCATATATTTCTGTTTTTTTCCCCAGTTTTTTTATTTGCCTTTAGGGAAAAGAGAAGGTAAAAGCCAATGCAGTCCTAAGTTGCATTAACAGAGGGATATACAATCAAGATCAAGGGAGGTACTAATACCACTCTATAAAGCCTTAGTAAAACCACACCTAGAATACTGCATCCAGTTTTGGTCATCACACTATAAAAAGATAGAAAAAAAATGCAGGGAAGAGCAACCAGGATGATTAGGGGACTGGAGGCTAAAACATGGTTGCAGGAACTGGGCATGGCTAGTCTAGTGAAGAGAAGGATCAGAGGAGACACGATAGCAGTGTTCCAATATTTCAGGGGCTGCCACAGAGAGCAGGAAGGGGTCAAGCTATTTTCTAAAGCGCCTGTAGGCCAGACAAGGAATAATGGATGGAAACTAATCAAGGAGAGATTCAACCTAGAAATAAGGAGAAATTTTCTGACAGTGAGAACAATCAACCAATGGAACAGAAGTTGCCTTCAGAAGTTGTGGGAGCTTCATCACTGGAAGCTTTCAAGATGAGACTGGACTGCCATTTGTCAGAAATGGGGCAGGGTTTCCTCTTTGGTTTGGGGGGGTTGGACTAGATGACCTACAAGGTCCCTTCCTGCTAATCTGTAAAGGACACACACACACACACACAGAGAGAGAGAGAGAGAGAGAGAGAGAGAGAGAGAGAGAGAGAGAGAGAGAGAGAAGCAAATTAAAAAGTACAAATAAGAACGAAATATTATTGTTCCGCCTTGCGTAACTGCTTAGCCGAAGGTTCCTGAATCAGCATAATGGGGCAGGGGGACACCTAATATCACATCCTTTAGCATCTCTTCTTGGCTGAAAACTTTTTTTTTCAAGGCTGCATCTCTTTTTGGATACAGCTTTTAAAAAAAGAAGGAGCACATTAATCACGAGCCCGCATCTCCCCAATGCAAGGCAGCAAGGAAATGTGAAATATTGACTCCATGAATGTGCCGACGAGGTAGAGGCCTTGAAGCACATTTCCGAGATGATTTTGTGCCAGTGGAAATTGGAAACAACCCTCTTATCTCCAAGGTTTATTGAGAATTGATAATGGAGGTGCCAATAATAACAATGGCAGACTTCATCATTAAAACCCACGCTGTGAGGTTGGGAGGGGGCATGCTTTGGAGATAAATCTTTAATTTTTATTTTCGGTTTCAGCGGCCTTAAGCCTCCTATTTTCAGTTCCATTGAAGTGTTCAAACTTTTCTTATGTAATATCTGCTTCAAAATGCACTTTGAATTTGGGATGGGTTTACGATCCTTGCGGCACTAGTTTGGTGCAGTGATGAAGGGGCTAGCCTAGAAACTAGAAAGCTGTGAGTTTCTAGTCCTCATTTAGGTAGGAAAGCCAATGATTGACTTTGCTCCAATCACCAGGAGACAGTGAGTTCTAGTACTGTCTTAGGCAGAGGTCTCCAAACTTGGCAACTTTGAGACTTGTGGACTTTAACTCCTAGAATTCCCCAATCTTAGGTATGAAAGCCAGGCTAGGTGCCTTTACTCCAATCACCAGGACACAGTGAGTTCTAGTACTGTCTTAGGCAGAAGTCTCCAAACTTGGCAACTTTGAGACTTGTGGACTATAACTCCTAGAATTCCCCAATCTTAGGTATGAAAGCCAGGCTACGTGCCTTTACTCCAATCACCAGGAGACAGTGAGTTCTAGTACCATGTTAGGTATGAAAACAGGCTGGGTAACTTTGGGCTACACACTTTCTCTGAGCCCAGCCGAACACAAGGATTGTCATTTGGCGGAAAATAAGAGGCAGCAGCATTATGTACCTCACCTGAATTTTTACAAGTAAAAGTAGGATATGAATCCAATACATAAATACATGTTTACTTTGGCCATTCTGCATCCTTTGAAATCAGGAGAACTTTTTCAGTCATCTGTCATTAACAGAGAAAACCAATTTTATAGATATAGCCTCACCAACACTTGTGAGCTATGGAAGTTGAGTGATCCGAATATTAATAACTGTTTTTAGCACAAAGCTCCTGAACCTAGCCAGTTTTAAGTATAGGTAATCCTCAATTTAAGGGACGCGGTGGCTCAGTGGCTAAGATGCTGAGCTTGTCAATAAGAAAGGTCGGCAGTTCGGCGGTTCGAATCCCTAGCGTGGTGTAACTGAGTCAGCTCCCGATACTTGTCCCACCTTCTGCCAATCTAGCAGTTCGAAAGCATGTAAAAAATGCAAGTAGAAGAATAGGGACCACTTTGGTGGGAAGGTAACAGCATTCCGTACGCCTTCAACATTTAGTCATGCTGGCCACTTGACCACGGAGATGTCTTCAGCTTTGTAATGGGGATGAACACTGCCCCTAGAGCTGGAAACGTCTACCAAGGGAAACCTTTATCTTTACCTAATCCTCAACTTGCCACCATTTGTACAGTGATGGTTCAAAGCTGCAATGGCCCTGAAAAACGTGATTTGCAACCAGTCCTCAAACTTATGACCTTGGCAGCATCTCCACAGTCACGTGATCAAAATTGAGGGGCTTGATAAATGAGATTGGTTGCAACGTTCCAGGATTACCACTTCCAGCCAACTTCTGGCAAGCAAAATCTTTGGGGAAAGTTAGATTTGTGTAACAAATGCACTGTTCACTCAACAACTCCATTGTTTTACAGTGAAGTGTGGTTAAAAAAAAAACTGTAAAAATCAGGTATAACTCATTTAAACAACCTCCTCGCTTAGCAGCAGAAATTCTGGTCCCAATTCTGATCATAAGTCAAGGACAAGCTGCATAGCAGCCACGAGTTTTGCAAGCCCATCATAGCTTCAAACTCTGTATCACTAGGTTTCAAGAGGAAGCTGCATAAACATTTAGAACAAGCCAAAAGTTGTGGTTTTGTATTTGTCAGCTGTGACTTGGTGGGTTTATTTTTGTGCGTGGGGTTTTTTTTGCGACCAATTAGGTTTTTACATATTTTGTGGCTCCTCGTTCCTTGATAATAATTTAATTTTGTTGTACGAGGTGCAATGACAATAAACCAAACTAAATAAATACACCTTTTTTTGTTGTTTGGAGGTTTTGCCTAGGGAGTAGGTCCACAGGTGTTTGTTCTGACTTTGCAAACCCAGATGAAATTTTGGAAACTAAAGTACAATCTGTCCTCCTAAGCAAGGGGAAAAAAATGAATTTCATTTTCTCTCAGAAGGGCAAGTGAAAAGGGAGTGGAAAATCTAACTTGTCAATGCGGTGAAAATGAATTCAGAAGTGCCTTTTTGCAAATTTTATTCCAATAGCCATCACTGATAGCTTTGCAGCTGCATCAAAACCATCTATTATCACTTAGCCCCAGCCACCCCACCTCCCGAGTTTCTGGGACAGCCAAGTACATAATAGATACATATATATGTGTGTAAGAGCAAGGCTCTTGTGGAAAAAAAAAAAGATTTCTCTGAACTTGGAGTACCAGCGTTCATAGAAATAATTCAAATACAATGATACCTTGGCACTTATAATTAATTGGTTCTGGGAGATAGGATGAGTACCCAAAAACATTTTTTTCTCATAGATGCAGGGGTCTCCAATCTTTCTGGCTCTGCAGATTGGTGGGGGAGGGGAAAGGAGATGGTTCCACGGGTGCGCTTCAAAAATTTTGAAAATGGGTTCTCTGTCAGGTTGCTGGGTGGGCGTGGCCATAGTGGGCGTGGTCTAGTCGGCCTCCTGCACCATGGTGGAAGTGGGGGAGTTTTCTCCCTCCCTGGGCTCCAGATGCCTTCTAGAACTTCTGGGAGGCCCATTTTTCACCTCCCCTAGGCTCCAGAGGCTTTCCTTTAGCCTCTAGGAGGGCGAAAATGTCCCCCCCCGGGCTCTGGAAGCTCTCTGGAGGCTGGAAATGGGCCCATTTCCAAACTTCTGGAGCCTCTGTGGGGCCAGTTTTCCACCCTCCCTGAGGCGGGGCCTCCCTGTGGCCCCTGTACTTACCTGGGTTCCAAAATGGACCGCGTGGAGACTCCTAGGAGGGGTGAGGCGGGGTGGGTGGGGTCAGCCAGGAGTGGGATTTGCCAGTTCACCGAACTGGTCCTAAAATTAGCTACTGGTTCAGAACGGGTTCACCTGAACCTTGGAGAACCGGTAGCAGCCCACCCCTGGATGGTTCCACACAAGCAGCAGGTACACACACTTGCAAAGAAGGATCCCTTTATGCAAATGGAGTTTCTCGCATGAGCCCCCACTGGTCGCACAAATGGAGCTGTGCGCAGATGCCACCCACCCTCCACTTGTGCAGCCCACTTCCAAAGATGCTGCAGCCCAGTCTCCGCGGTTGGGGAGCCCTGATGTAGTGAGCCACAAGGCAGCTGACACTGACAAATTCTAGCTTGTGTGTTGAATAACACCAAACGATGAGTACTGGGACAAAATGCATTGAGTACTAAATTTGATGAGTTTCAAAGCAATTGAGCACCAAGGTACTAGTGTAAAGGCATCTTGGGACCCATGTCTGTCTGTCTGTCTGTCTATCATCTATCTATCTATCTATCTATCTATCTATCTATCTATCTATC
>NW_020769330.1:14377954-14396071 GCF_900518735.1 Pseudonaja textilis | reverse complement strand
TCTATCTATCTATCTATCTATCTATCTATCTATCTATCTATCTATCTTAGTCAGACCTCAAACAAACAGCAATCAGCAATTACAGCATGGAAGCACACATGGAGAAAGAGATAGGTCTCAATAGGGCCTCTTCTTATTACAGGTTCTTAAAGTGATATCAACCAAAAAACTTTGCTGACTCATTCCCAGCATTGCATCATGGTTGCAGCTGGTCAGCTCTTAAATCATTACCATGACAAAGCAGTTTTTCAGTCAGACACAAGCAACCCAGAAGCTCTCAGGACAACCTTGTCCTCTCCATCAGCCAGCTACTTAAGACACGAGCTCTGAACATAGATCAGAAATTCTAAAGAACCCTGAGGACAAGGCAAATTGCTTTTTTCACGGAGGAAGAAAATATTCACGTCAGCGGCGATCAGAATCAAAACATACACATCTACAGGATCGTATATTTCACGATAGCATTTAAGGCGCTTCCTTTCTGGCACTATAGGCTACAGATGTGGTTTCAAAGGGGAAAAAAAACAGAAAGAATGATAATGCTTTGAGCTCTGCTTTCATTTCGTTCATCAGGGCAATTTGTGTTACCCTTAAAGAAAGAGCAACTCTCATTAAATAGCCGGATTCAAGCTCTGCTCCTCTTCCAGCAAGGCATCTGCTCTGTTCACACTTTGTGTTTACTCTTACTAAAAGACATTTCAGGCTTTTGAGCTGGGTTGCGGGATCTGTTCCTTTTGATTACAGAGGCAGCGCTGATCCAGAAAAAGAAGGAGGAGGAGGAGGAGAAAAGAGAGAATAATGACTTAGAAAATATGGCAATTATATTCCTTCTTCCCTCCCTTTGAAGTTGTCGGGATCGCTATACACATATAATTGTATACCACCATTAGCAACTACGGATCAATTGATGAAAGAGTCGGAAATTGTGTGCTGCAGCTTCTGAAATTCTATATCTTGATCTGGATCAGATAATACGAGATGAAAAAGTTTGGAAAGAGAGGAAAGTGAGAAGGCGAACTTTTAACTTTTAATGTTGAGACTTTGGAAAAAAATTCAGAGAAAAGCAACTGAGGTGATTCAAGGCTTGGAAGACTAAAACGTATGAAGAATGGCTGCAAGGATTTGGGTATGGCTAGTCTAGCGAAAAGAAGGATTAGGACTAAGGGTGACATGATAGTAGTCTTCCAGTGTTTGAGAGACTGCCACAAAGAACAGGGGGTCAACTTATTTTCCAAAGCATTGAGGAAAGGAAAAAAGAAAACCTTGCCCTTTAAGGAATAGGCAAAGTTCTTTCATTTTGTGGATTCAAATTTCCCGGCTGGGAGAAATGCAAAATGATTTGGTCAGCTGCAAGTTGAAAGTCAGAATTAGTTTATTAATAGCGAGGCAGGTAAAAAGAAATCTCACAGCGTTCCCAGAATTAATCCAATAAGTGGGTAAGAAAACCCTTTTCTTATACTTTTCCAGGTCCTTTGATTTGGAAGTGAAGTGTGTGTTGAATTCCTGTCTCTTTGAGATTGGGACCTCGATTTTATGGTCCTGATCCTTTGTAGTTGCTTGTTTGCTATCATGGTTCCTTCCTGCCATGCCTTTTGGTTTGCTTTTCACAAGTTTTTTTACAGCTTGCCATCTATTTGATTTCTATGGGAAAGGATCTTAGCTAGTTTGTAGGGTTTTTTTCTCTGTATCTCATATCTGTAATTTTCTCCTTCCTTTGTTGTGAAAAGTAAGCTGGCTCCAGCTATTTTAATAGCCCTACTTGACAAAGGGTGGGGACTGTTTTCCTAGAAAAGGGGGGAATTCTAACTTCCAACAGCATCAAAGGGCAGGACAAGAATACAGTGGATGGAAACCAATGAAGGAGAGAAGAGAAGCAACCCAGAATTAAGGCAAAACTTCTTAACAATAAGGACAATTAATCAGAGGAACAGCTTGCAGTCAGAAGTTTGGGGTGCTTTATCCACTGGAGGGTTTTAAGAAAAGACTGGACAGCCACTTGTCTGAAATGGTATAGGGCAGGGATCTTCAACTTGCAGCTCTGGAGCCACATGCGGCTCTTTTGGCCCTCTGCTGTGGCTCCTTGTTGGCTGATCCCATCACTGGCTGGCCCCTCCCCATCACTTCTTGCCTGGCCTGAGAAGGTAAGGGGGATGGCGGGGGATGGAGACTTGCTCCATATTCCAGAGCAGGAGGTGACTGGGTGGGAGTGAGTGAGGTCAAGTTGGCCATGCCCACCCAGTCACGCCGATTGTTAAATTATTGGCTCCCAGTGTTTTCTTTTCTGTGGGAAACGGGTCCAAATGGCTGTTTGAATGTTTAAAGGTTGCAGATTCCTGGACTATTTTATTTTTTATTTTTATTTATTTGATTTGTCGATCGCTTACAAGTTCACAGGTATAATTATAAACATAGTTATGAATACATGAAATGGATACATATATTACAGATAATCAGAGTTGGAAGGAACCTTGTAGGTCATCTAGTTTTGCCCCCACCCAAGCGGGAGACCCTACACCATTTCTGACAAATGTCAGTCCAATCTCTTCTTGATGGTCTCAAGTGATGGCGCTCCCACAACTTCCGAGGGCAACTTCTGTTCCACTGATTGATTGTTCTCACTCTCAGAAAGTTTCTCCTTGTTTCCAGGTTAAATCTCTCTTTGTTCAGTTTCTATCCATTATTCCTTGTCTGGCCTACAGGAGCTTTAGAAAATAGTCTGACCCCTTCCTCTCTGTGGCAGCCCTTCAAATATTGGAAGACTGCTATCATGTCTCCCCTGGTCCTTCTCTTTACTAGACTAGCCAAGCCCAGTTCCTGCAACCGTTCGTTGTATGTTTTAGCCTCCAGTCCCCTAATCACCCTGGATGCTCTTCTCTGTACTTTTTCTAGAGTCTTAACATCTTTTTTATAATGTGGTGACCAAAACTGGATGCAGTACTCTAGGTGTGGTCTTACTAAGGCTTTATAGAGTGGTATTAGTACTTCCCTTGATCTTGACTGTATCCCTCTGTTAATACAACTTAGGATTGCATTAGTTTTTCAGACTGCTGCTGCACACTGCTGGCTCCTATTTAGCTGGTTGTCCACTAAGACTCCAAGATTCCTCTCACAGTTACTGCTATTGAGCCTGGTTTCACCCAGTCTATATGTGTACTTTTGGTTTTTCTTGCCTAAGTGTTTGCTTTTTTCTTTATTGCTTTTTTCTATATTGACTTTGCTTTTTTCTATATTGAATTTCATTTTATTAGATATGGCCCAGTGTTCTAGTCTGTCAAGATCCATCTGGATCTTGAGCCTATCTTCTTGGGTGTTAGCTATTCCTGCCAGCTTAATATCATCTGAAAATCTGGTAAGTTTCCCTTCTATTCCCTCATCTAAGTCGTTAATGAAGATATTGAAGAGTACTGGGCTTAAGATGGAACCTTGTGGCACCCTACTGCTTACTTCCCTCCATGTAGACTTAGACCCATTAAGGACTACTCGTTGAGTATGGTTTGTCAGCCAGTTGTGAATCCATCTAGTGGTGGTGCTATCTACTCCACTTTTTTCTAGCTTACTAAGAAGTAGGTTGTGGTCTACTTTATCGAATGCCTTGCTGAAATCTAAATATATTATGTCCACAGTATTTTGCTGGTCTACTAATTTAGTCACTGTGTTGAAGAATGAAATAAGGTTTGGCATGATCTGTTTTTAACAAACCCATGCTGACTGCTAGTTAATACGTTACTTGCTTCTAGATGTTGGCAGATCTGTTTTTTTATTATCTTTTCCAGTATCTTCCTGGGTATTGATGTTAGGCTGATTGGTCTATAGTTTCCTGGGTCTGTTTTTTTCCTTTTTTGAAGATGGGAACCACATCAGATCTTTCCCAGTCCTCTGGTAGTTCTCCGGTGCTCCAGGATTTTTGAAAGATATGGTGCAGCAATTCTGAGATGACCTCTGCCAGCTCCTTTAAAACTCTGGGATGTAATCCATCAGGCCCCGGTGATTTGTTTTCATCAAGATCAGACAGGTGTTCTCTTACTATTTTTTTTTTTGCTTATTTTAACTTTTATTTCTGGTCTGTCTTTTACAGTTATGTTTTTGGTGGGTTGAGCTATAGTTTCTTTCTGCATGAAGACAGAGGCAAAGAATGAGTTAAGCAGTTCTGCTTTCTCTCTGTTGCCTGTTACTTCCTTGCCACCTTCTCTCTTTAGTGGACCGACTGTCTCCTTGATTTTTTTCTTGTTATTTATATGCTAGAAGAAACTTTTTTTTTATTATCTTTGACTTTGTTTGTTCTGAGCTTTTGCTGTCCTGACTTCGTCTTTGCAGATTCTGACTATCTGCTGATATTCTGCCTTAGCTGTATGTCCTTCTTTCCATTTTTTGTACTTGTCCTTTTTTTCTTTCTATTTGCCAAAGAGATCTTTGTGTAGCCATGCTGGTTTCTTCTTGGATTTCTTGTTTTTCTTTCTCAGTGGTATTGTGCTGGTCTGGGCTTCTATGATCATACTTTTTAGTGTTTCCCAAGATTCTTGAGTTGTTTTCCCCTTTAGGATTTTCATCCATGGAATCTTTCCTAAGATCTCTCTGAGTTTATTGAAATCAGCTCTTTTAAATCTCTGGTATATAAGAAAAATAAAAGAAACAACAGGACAGGGATGGTAGGCATGATGGTGCACTTATGCATGCCCCCTACAGACCTCTTAAGAAAGGGGTGAGGTCAATAATAGACAGATTAAGGTTAAAGTTTTTGGGGTTTGGGGAAGAAACCAGAGTCAGGTAGAGTATTCCAGACATTGACCACTCTGTTGCTGAAGTCGTATTTCCTGCAATCAAGTTTGGTGCGGTTTACCTTGAGTTTGTATCTATTGTGTGCTCTTGTATTGTTATGGTTGAAGCTGAAGTATTCATTGATAGGTAGGACATTGCAATGTATGATTTTATATTTTATACTTAGATCAGACTGAAGGCGGCATAGTTCTAGATTTTCTAGGTCTAGAATTTCAAGTCTGGTGGCATAAGGTGTTCTACAATGAATAGAGGAGTAGAGAATTCTTCTTGTGAAATATTTCTGGTCTTCCTCAACTGTGTTAATATCAGATATGTAATGTGGGTTCCAGACTGATGAGCTGTATTCGAGTATTGGTCTAGTAAATGTTTTGTATGCTCCAGTTGGTAGTGTGATATTACCAGAGAAAAAGCTACGTAGGATTAGGCTAACAACTCTTAATGCCTTTTTGGCTATGTAGTTACAGTGGGCTCTAGCACTTAGATCATTAGAGATGAGTACTCCAAGATCCTTGACAGAGTTTGGATCATCAACAAGGTCTTGACTATTCAGCCTGTATTTTATTTTCTGATTTTTTTTGCCAATATGTAAGACAGAGCATTTATTTCTTGAGATTTGAAATTGCCATTTGTTTGACCATTTTGATACATAGTCAAGGTCTTTTTGAAGGGTAGCAGTATTGTCTGTGGTGTTGAATAGCAGTTGCTCTTAAAATGATCACATAGGTTAATATGATCACATATTAATATTAATATGATGTAATATAATATTAATATGATCACATAGACTAGGACTAGGGGTGACAAGATAACAGTATTCCAGTTTATGAGAGGCTGCCACAAAGAAAAGGGAGACAAGCTATTCTCCAAAGCACCTGAGGGCAGGACAAGAAGCAAAGGATGGAAACTAATCAAGCAATATAGAACTAAGGAGAAACTTCCTAACAATGAGGACAATTAACCAGTGGAACAGCTTTGCCTTCAGAAGTTTTGGGTGCTTCATCACTGGAGGTTTTTAAGAAGAGACTGGACAGCCACTTGTCTGAAATGGTACAGGGTCTCCTGTTTGAGCGGGGGGTTGGACTAGAAGACCTCCAAGGTCCTCACCAGTTCTATTCTGATTGAATTAATGCTCTTGGCTTTTGACTGAAAGATTTGCAACGTAGACACTTCCTGGTGATTTATTTTCCAGCCTTACAGGTAGTCCTCAACTTACAACCAGTAACTTAGCCTATAATCTCAGTTGTAAGTAAGGATGGTCATAAAATGGGTAACCAGGCAGCCCTGCCTGATTTTATTACCTTTTAATTTTTCAGCAGTCATTAAACAAACTTGTTATTGCTAAGCAAATGCATTGGTCGTTTCAATGAACATCACAATTGTTAAGCAAACCCATTGCTCACCGTATAGCATTCTTTGGCAGAAACAGGAAGTCAATACAGTTTTCCAGCAAAAATATCATAAATCACAGATATGTGACTTTGGGGCACTTCAAACTTTCAAAGGCTTTCCTATCAAGGGGAGAACCAACATATTAAGAGAAAGAGATCCTTCTTATCAAGGAGAGATCCAGCCTAGAATTAAGGAGAAATTTTCCTGACAGTGAGAAAACAATCGATCAGTGGAATGACTTGACTTCAGAAGTTATGAGTGCTGCAACCCTGAAGGCTTTCAAGAAGAGACTGGACAGTCTCAAGAAGAGATTGGCCAGCCATTTGTCCAGAATGGTACAGGGTCTCCTGCTTGAGTAAGGAGTTGGACTAGAAGACCTCCAAGGTCCCTTCCAACCATTTTTCTATTCTGCTTTCTACGTTTAATCACTATTTTATTTGGTTTGTCAATTGCTTACAAGACAATAGTTATAAGTGAAAACATAGTTATGAATACATGGATACATATAAGAAAAATAAAAGAAACAATAGGACAGGGACACTAGGCACATTGGTGCGCTTATGTTTAATTGCAAAGCTTACACAATTTCCTGCCAATCTCAAATATGCTTTTGTTATCCAAAGAAGTAAATGACTCAGGTCTTCAAAGCTTCATGCATGCAAACCGTACCTGATGGTCTGTGTTTGACAAGCAAATCATGTTGATGCTTCCTTTATCTTGTTTTCTACAATACCTACCTTATTATTCCTTTACATTTCCCTTTTATCTCTCTGCTGGTTGCCAACAGAGATAAGAGGGACTGCTGTAAAGAGGCCTTGAATTATTATACATAAAAAAGCAGTGAATGATTGCATTGCATTCAGATGCGATAACCCTTGTTCCTCATTTAACCTCCTGCTGGAAGAAAAATCCAGATCCTGTTCCAAGCCATGAATAAAATGGAGGCTGGTTGGAAAGAAGGATTCTGTCTATTGATGAGGGTATCAGCCTGTGGTTCTGGTGAAGCTGACAAAATAGAGTTGAGAATGGGTGGGTTTTTATACCTTCTTGATTCCTATGGGGTCATGTAGGGGTTATGGCTGGCTCTACAGGCACACCATTCAAAGGGTGTTCATTCCACATATATATAGCTAAATGTCTGTAGAGATTGGGATGAACATAAGGAATGGATTTCCAGAGAGAAAAAAATGGAGACTACAAGAACCAGGAGTAATACTCAGGTGACCTAAGGACATAGACAAACCTCCAAGTGGCCTCAGTGACCCTCCAAAAGGATGCAAATTACCAGCCATCTGCAAGGAATATAAATCCTTCCATTCCTCACCATCCAGTCAAAGCTGAAGAAGGTTCTTGGATGAGAAGCAAAACATGTTCAAAAAGAAAAACAAGGAAGTCCAGTTGCCTCCTGAAAAAGCACCTTTGGGACAACCATGACCTGGATGACTGAGAATCTCTAAAGACTTCTTGGCATTTAGAAATAGCTGAGTGGGATTATCTATCCTGAGTTTAGTGATCAACAGGACTTTCCTCCCACCTGAATGACAGATGCATTCACACCATCACCAATCATGTTAGATTTAGCATGTGGATGGATATGGAGTACAGTAAGTACATGGGTAGGCATAAGCTAAGTGGGACCTGATCCCACTTGAAATATGGTTTCCACCTCCATTCAGATAAGATATGGACAAATGTATGTTAATTCAAAGGACAGGCACCCGGCTGATGATGCTTCTGGAGTCTAAACCTTATAAGGAACAATTAAAAAGGATGCGGGTCTGTTTAGCTTACAGAAGTGATGACTAAGAGAGAGAATGGCAGTCTTCAGTTTTCTGGTGGGTCGTCCCAGAAAAGAAGAAGGAGATTTCTTGCTTGCTTCAATGGGCAGGGTTAGAGTCAATGAGTTAAAATGACAAGGCAGCAGCTTTAGAATCGTCATCAGGAGGAACTTCTAAGCTATACAAGTTGTTAGCTAGTGGAACAGACTACTGTTGGAGGTGGTGAGGTCTTCTTCTCTGGAGTTTTTTAAACAGAAGCTAGTTGGTCATCTGTCAAAGAAGCTTTAGTGAATCCTGCACTAAAAATGGGATTGGATTAGATGGAATGGGACAACTCACCACAGTTGACTCACCACAGGACAACTTGCTGCGGGACAATTCAACATGGAATAACTCAAGTGAAGGACAAGGAGAATTGCAGCTCACCCCAGCCTTGAGGACTTCTCAAATTCAAGGATCGCCAACTTTTTGGACCTCAGGGACCACCAAACTTATAATTTTAAATCCTGCGGACCACTAGTATGAATTTTGATGGACTGTGGCTTGCTGATGTTGGTGGTAAAGTCAGTCCCATATTCCAGAGCTGCAATTGTCACAGGACTGGCCCTTTGGTCATCCCAGAGCAGCTGCTCCTCCACCCAGGTGCACCGGCCTGCCATGGACTGGAGAAGTTGCTCCGGGATGACCAAAGGGCCAGTCTTGTGACTACTGCAGCTCTGGAATATGGAACTGACTTTACTACCAATGTCAGTAAGCCACACCAAGACTGATTTCCCTTCCCCGCCATTGGTCTTATGTTCCAGTTCCAGCTCTACTCAAGGTAAGGTTTGTGCTCGGCTGAAGGGTGGGGGCCAGTAGGTGGGCAGGCCATGTGGGCAGCACAGCCTTGTGTTCCTGCACAGCCTGGATGAATTGCTTTGGAGGAGACATTTCTTTGCGGACCACCAAACTTTTTTCGTGGACAACCAGTGGTCCTCGGCCCACCAGTTGACAACCACTGAGTTAGAAGGTTCAAACCTAAAGCAAGACCAGGCCCACTGCTATTCACTTGTCCTTCTCTTGAGTTATACTGTGAGTTGTCCCGTGGCATGTTTCCCTGCAATGAGTTGGCCAGGGCAAGTGGCCCACAGCAAGTTGTCCTAGATCCAGATTGGAATATTTGTTAAAGTACCTTCCAATTCTGAGCTTCGATGAGTTCAGGAATGGGCAAGACAAGATTATGTATCGTGATTGATGAACTTTAAGAATACCGTGGAAGCGCTCTTAAGAGTGGTTGCTAAGGTCAGGAGATCAAAAGCTCAGTATGAACCAAAGGGTCCTGTGATGGATTGTGTTGGACTCTGACCAAGGCTAAGGAGATCATGGAGGTGATGTTCAACAGAAGGGATATCCAAGAAAGAATCAAAGGTGGATTAGGAAAAGAACATAAACTCCCATCTCCTTAAACAAATCACTTATAGAGTTCTAAATCAGGACTTCCATATTCCTGTGAAAAATCGGTCTGAACTTCTTCAAAGAAAATCCTCCTAGAGTTTGAGTCTTTCCACGTGTACAGAAATCATGGAACAAACTTCCTCTCTCCCTCCCTATCCCTATGCCATTGTATTCATCCCATCCTCAGATGACCTGTTGCTTCAGTTGCCTGGATTGCTGTCTGTAAATTCTCCTTCTTCCAACATCCTCTGAGAGTAACCTCAGAGTTAAATCTATGAAGCTTTTCTTACTTGGAAGAAAAGCGAACACAATGAGCAGGTAGATAGTCAAATGAGGCAGGATTGAGATAAGGAGTTGGAAATGACCGCCAGCTTTATGCTAGCCTAGTTTTATGCTATTTCTACTCTGAGTGGAGAACATTTCAAATCATCAGTGATGAAAGGTCCTATAATATATCCCTGACTATTGGAGAAGAGAGCTTTGAAGAAAGTGACCCGATTGCACTGTATTAGCTTGATTAGGAACTGCGGTGGCACAGTGGTTAGTATGCAATATTACAAGCTAACTCTGCCAATTGCCAGGAGTTCAATCCTGACCAGCTCAAGGTTGACTCAACCTTCCATCCTTCCAAGGTCGGTAAAATGAGGACCCAGATTGTTGGGGGCAATATGCAACTCTGTAATCCACTTAGAGCAGGGGTGTCAAACTCACAGTCCATGGGCTGGATGCCATCATGTGCTGGCCCTGCCCCACGCAGTTTAGCAAAAGGGGAGGGAAGTGCCGATTCTCATGTGATGCCACAAGTTTGATCCCACCCCCTCACTTAGAGAGTGCGGTAAAGCACCATGAAGCAGTAGCTTTGAAAGCCATATTGAGATCTGATGCTCCCACGCTGCCACAATTGAGCCTGAGAAAGTGGGAGGGGGGAATTCATTTGAGTATATCTAGCTAGACAAAATAAAATTCTTTTGCTGTTTCAAGGTCATGTAGTGTTGAGCATAGTGAAAAGGGAATCTTATTTTGGGATGGATGGTGATTGGGCCATTTGATGTGGTGATGGCTAAGAGGGGATGGATTTGTAGTTTTTACTTTTGCAAGGAAGCCCGAAACTTTCAGATTCGGGATTCCACAGATGTACCAGTTACTATCCAAATAAAGGAAACTTTGAGAGATGTCTGTCTTGGAGCTATTGGTTGGAATGGAGGTTTGCTGGAACGCTGACAATATAGGTCTAAATACTATTGCAATTGCCATACCATTATACTTAATTATATGAGTTTAATTGGCTTTCTGCCACCTGCTTTGACCTTAGTGGGTTTGAAGGGCTGGGATGTTTCAGAAAGTGATGGAGGTTCTATCAATGTTAACATTTCCTGCCTAGTTGTGTCTCTTAAAATTCCATAGTTGTTTCCAGTTTTTAGCACATCCGTTTATATTGTATAACTATTTTCCAGGATGGAAAAGAATGAGCTTTCCGACTTTGTGTAACTTTCAGGTTTTGCAGGCTTTGTATTCTGGAAAAGTTAACATGCAAGAACCATCTTTCAGCTTCTCCCTTGCATTGCTGAGAGGAAATAATTAAATTCTCAGCAAAGCAGATGGACAATTTGAGCCCCCCAAATAGAGGCATTTATGTAAATATCACTAAGCTAATGGATGTTTAGCTCCTTCCAAAGGAAGCATATGAGAAGCTTTCTTTCTGTCAACAATTGTGAACATGGATTAATGCATTAATAAATGCCCACAGAGACCCATCATCCTTAGTTAAAAGACTGAGCTGAAGGGAAGGAGTTGGGGAGAGATTGCAAATCCTGCAACGTGCTGAGTTGAAAGCACTGCATAAAACAGTGATCATGATAGCAATCTTATAGTAAAACAACAGGCCCTTAGCAATAACCCTCAGCAGCTCTGTGGATTCTTCACTTAACTCCTGTCATTTTGTTTTGAACCTAGAAGTAGGAAGATCATCCTCATTTCTGACTTCCTGGCTGCAACGTGGAAGACACATCTGGTTGTCTGTGATAAAGAATGATGGATTAGAGGGGACTGGCCTGAAACCCTAGGACTCTTTTGATACTCTTAATCAAGTTTTAGGAAGACAATTTGAAACATACTGCTCCATACACTTCTAACTAAGGTTTAAAGGCTCAACACCCATTCTCAACATGTCATATTAACAGGATGTGGAATTCCTTCCTTCCTTCCTTCCTTCCTTCCTTCCTTCCTCCCTCCCTCCCTCCCTCCCTCCCTCCCTCTCCTTCCTTCCTTCCTTCCTTCCTTCCTTCCTTCCTTCCTGTTGTAGATTGTTTAATGCATAAGCATTAAGATGCCCATTGTAGTTTTGGAATAAATATCATTCTGGGTTCAGTTCCAAGTGGGAGGAAAAAAGGCACTGGTGACTGTTTGGAAAGATGGTTTAATGGTAGACAGGATCACGTGCCTTGGAGCTCCTGGGTGAAAAGGGGAAGAGATGCTGAGAGACCCTGGGCTTTATGCTCTCCTTTGGGATTTGAATTTGAACTTGTATTCTGATTGGTTGTCAGACTCCCATGAGGCCATGCAGGGGCAACTCTGTAGGCTGTCCTGAGTCCCAGGCTTGGTTGAGCCTTGCTAAGTGATGATGTAATGAAAGGGCTTTGGGCAATTCCTATTCTGGCTCTGCCTGAAAGAGGTAGATCTTTGTTATGCAGAATAGACTGGATCAGGCCTTAATGGCCTATTAGCAAAGGTGGTGGCGGGGGATGAGCCTCTCTGAGTTTCTACTTCTCTTTTAGGGGAAATATTCTGCCCTTTTTAATATATCCTAAAACATTTCATTTTTCTAGGAGAGGGGTGGGCTAGAATTTCCAACAGTAGTGAAATCATGACGCTGCCAAGGAGAGCCATTCTCTCTTTCTGATCTATTATTTTGCTTTCAAAAGCTGTGGGAGCTGGGGTAAAAGAAAATTAATGGATGTAAACATACTTTAGATTTTATACCCATCCTAATGGTCTCTAAAAGGCATCAAAAAGTTCTCCGAGATCAGTGACTAAGAGAAGTCACCTGGGAGCAACCATATCAAGTACTATTATTGTCTCCATGTTCCAGGATTCAAGTAGGTAATCTAACTATGGCTTGATTCATTGGAAATTCACCAGAGAATCTATTTAATCAAACTCATAAGAAACTGGAAGAGGACCAGTGGTGGGATTCATTTTTTTTTACTACCGGTTCTGTGGACATGGCTTGGTGGGCATGGCAGGGGAAGGATACTACAAAATCTCCATTCCCTCCTGACTAACCTGCTTTCCAGCTCCTTTCTCCTGTGCAGGGCAACCAAAGAAGACCCAGCCTATCAGCTGGGACTTGGGAGGAAGAGAAGAGATGGGGGCGGGGCCAGTTAGGTGGGATTGGCCAGTTCTCCAAACTACTCAAAATTTCCGCTACCAGTTCTCCAGAACAGGCCAGAACTTGCTGAATATCACCTCTGAAGAGGACTATCTTAATGGGACTCACCATTTTATGGTGGTCACTGGTGGCCATCAAAGACCCAATGCTGATACTCTCTAACCTCAGAGAACATGAGTTGCTCCAAGGTAAAAACCAAACCAAATTTGTGACTTTCATAAACAACTTCTGACTGAATCAAGAGGAAGGGAAAGACCAAGTAATTGATGGTTCATTGAAGCTGAGGAGACCCTCAAAAATAAAGCAGTGAGGAGTTTTTTAAAAAGTGGTGCACAAAACTGGTGGAAGCAAAGAAAATCTTCAAGGTGTTGGAGGTTAAATCTGGTCTGTATCCTATTCCAATCCGGGAGTAAAATGCAGACAGAGGACAAATAAGTTTGAGGCAGCTGCACTTGGAAAGGAGGTTTATTGGTCCAGTAACAGCAGTGACAACGGCAAGCATTTTGGGGGGCAGCTAGCAAATTTGTCTGGTCAGTGGATGAGCTTTTACATGTTTTGGGGGGGCTTTGTAATCGAGGTGTCTGGGTCTGTGTGTCCTTTGTTATTTAATTATGTTGCAAGAGTTCTATTACAGTCTGCCAGGTCGTTTTTGGCCCTAAAAGTAAAGGGGAAATGCAATTCCTAGGTATAATCCTATCAACCTAATCAACCTGTCAGTTTCAGCTCCTGTTCTATTCTGCCGTCTATTTTGAGATCATTTTAGCCAAGTCTGGTTTTACAATGTATATATTGTTTTATGAGTGTAACTTAGTTTTCTTAAGCTTTGCCTGCAGGCTGTTTTAGTGGAGGAAAGACCAGGATTACTTTCTATCTTTCTTAAATAATTTTTTTCTCCTCTTCTCCTATAGGGGGAAATATTCTATTCAGCTTTTTTTAGATTAAAGGTAAAGGTTCCCCTCGCACATACATGCTAGTCATTTCTGGCTCTAAGGGGAAGTGCTCATCTCTATTACAAAGCCGAAGAGCCAGTGCTGTCCGAAGACGTCTCCGTGGTCATGTGGCCGGCATGACTAAATGCCGAAGACGCTGTTACCTTCCCTCCAAAGTGGTCCCTATTTTTCTACTTGCATTCTTACACGCTTTCGAACTGCTAGGTTGGCAGAAGCTGGGACAAGTAATGGGAGCTCACTCCGTTATGCGGCGCTAGGGATTCGAACTGTCGAACTGCCAATCTTTCTGATCGACAAACTCAGTGTCTTAGCCACTGAGCCACTGTGTCCCCTATCAGTTTTTCTTACTCCGTGGAATTTATTTATTTTATTCTGGGATTCTCCCTGCACAGGTTACAAAGCTACTGAAAAATGGGTTGATTAGTTAGAAACTACTTCTGGCTACGTTTCATTTTCTTAACTCATGGCTTTAATGTCTTTGTCTTATTCATTCTCAATCCCATACATGTCCATGTTCAGCTCCTTATGCTGAAAGGGAAGAACAGAATTGGTAGGCAGGTATACAGGAATGGTTATAGATATAAGGACAACATCTTTTGGCTTTTGGCTTCAAGACGGTTCAGATGCTTGAATAGTACAGTTTATGCTAACATATCTTTCTGCTGATTTAAGTGATGGACATTAACTTTGCCATAGAAAGAATAGAATAGAATAGAATAGAATAGAATGGAATACAGACTTGGAAGCGACAGTGGAGGTCATTTAGTAGTCCAACTTCTGCTCACGCAGGAAACCCTATACCGTGATGGTGAACCTATGGCACTTGTGCCAGAGGTGGCATGCAGAGCCTTCTCTGTGGGCAACCCAAGCTGTCACCCCAGCTCAGCTCCGCCGCGCATGCAAGTGTGTGCCTCCTGCCATCCACTTGGTCTTTGGGCCTCCGGGCGTATGCGCAGGGGATGTGGTGCATGAGTAGGGGGCAGGGGGCATATGCAGGGGCAGGGCACATACACGGGGGGTGCACACGTGTGGGGGTGGGGTGCATGCACACATGCATGGGGGCAGGCACATGGGAAGCGTGCATTGCATTTTGGGAGTTTGGGCACTGGGTGCCAAAAAGGTTATCCATCACTGCCCTATCCCATTTCAGACAAATGTCTGTCCAGTCTCTTTTTCAAAACCTCCCAGTGATGAAGCACCCACAACTTTTGGCGGCAAGCTCTTCCACTGATTAATACAATGTCAGAACATTTCTCCTTATTTCTAGGTTGGTTCTCTCCTTGATTACTTTCCATCCATTGCTTCTTGTCTTGCCTTCAGGTGCTTTGGAGAATGGCTTGACCTCTTCTTCTTTGGGGAAGAGTCTTAAGCATTATAAAAAAAAATGAAAAGAGGAAAGAAAACATTGGAAGAGTTCTGCTTGTCTCCTTTTCCTGCCTCTCTGTTTCATGTCTGGAGTCCAGAACCGCTTCTCCAATATCTGTTACTTTGGAGCAGGGGTGGGATTCAATTTTTTTAATAACCGGTTCTGTGGGCGTGGTTTAGTTGGTGGGCATGGCTTGGTGGTTATGTGACTGGCTGGGTGTGGCCAACTCAACATCACTCACATCGAGGCACCCATCTCCTCGCCTGGCCTCTCATGACTGTGGGGATGCTGCAACAGTCGTAAGCGTGAAAAATGGTCATAAGTCACTTTTTTCAGTGCCATTGTAACTTCGAATGGTCATTCCACACAAGCAAAGTAACAGCAAAGGAGGGAAAAATAACTCCAGAGAAGTTCCAGAGACAGGAAGTCTAGTCCTGCCAAGAATGTAATAAGGGTTAGTGGAGAGGCAGTTTCTGTAAGCAACACCAGAATGTTTCCTTCCTGCCTCCCTTACAGGATTAGGCCAGTAATTCCTTCTAACAACCGGTTCTCTGAACTGCTTAGAATGTTAACAACCAGTTCTAGAGAATAGGTGCAAATCTGTAGAATCCCACCCCTGCTTTTGAGGCCATGATGCATGGATCTGTTTTTGATCTTTTGATTGCCTTACCCACAGTCTTGGCCCCAGATTCTAACATCATGTTAAGCCTCCTTTTTTTGTGTGGCTGTATGTGTTGCGCCCAAGGAGTCAAGAGACCATCAGACATTGTAGTTCCTCAAGGCAGCTTTATGTATTCTTGAGTAAAAACTACATCTATTTGCACTCAAGTGGTGTTGCTCGAAGTCATTCTCTTTTTTTTCTTCTTTTTTGTTGATGCCTTGTAAAGAATTTATAATGTTCCACATTTCGCTGCACTTTGGGGAACATTAAACCTCTGAACCTGCCACCGGTGCTAACAATGTCAAAAATGTATCAACCACTGCAGTTCTTTTTCTCTGCTGCACAATAAAAGGAAACAAAAGTTGCACACCCCAATTTTCCTCTTCAAACCTTGCTCCTCTTTTACATGCATTGCTCCCCCTGCAGATATTCCTGTCCTCATGCATGGGGTGAGTTTGTGCAAACATCCCGCGTGTGTTTCCAGGGAACCTTTTTGTGATCTTCATTCTGGCAAGTGAAGTCATAAAGCCCTGGGGTGTTTTCTTCAAGCCATGTGTGGGATAATCCAGATAAAGCATACACCCAGGAGTAGTGTTCAAAGCACAAACCCAACTCCTCATCCCAATAAAACCCCTTTTATTTAGGTTAAAGTGAATTCCTCTCCAGCAAAGTCCCGGCCAACACTTCAAAGAGATTTCCCAACTACAGGCCTTTATCAGGCTTGGAAAGCTGCCAGGCTGATATCTGCCAAACGCCCACTCTGTAGCAGACAATACTTGGCAAGGAGTCAGGAACGGATCTTCATCCTAATGAATTGAACTAATTGTCTCCTGCAAACACCACTCCTATTTTGCCCCTCTTGTATTCCCTATGGGAGGGGCCATTCACCGTCCACCTGTGGTTTTACTCCTGAGTTGACCCTTGTTCCTTAGCTGTTCCCTTTTCCTGGCAGCTGTGTGCATGCGCACACTGGGAATAGGCTCCGGCTGTTCTTCTGCCCTACTGAACTCTTACTCTGAAGGCAGCTGATAACTGTCAGACGGCCCTGGCCCCATCTCTGCCTCTGATGTAGAGCACTTGTCAGAGCCTTCCCCAGACTCCAGGACCGGCCCATGTTCCTCCCCAACCTCCTCACTGTCTGAATCTGCTGCCAGCTCCTCTGGCCGCTGACAGACCACAACAAGTAGTACCTCTATCTTTATTGTCACGGTTCCAGCAAACACGCCCCCAATGGAATCAAAACTCCAAGGCAGGCATATTCCTCAAATCATCTATTTATTAAGCATGTCATATTGGCACATCTGGGAAAAACCGGACTCTGAAGGACCTGAGGTTTTCCCCACCCAAGTCTACCCAAAAAGTTCTTTCCCCCAGGTCACATGTCCATCACATGGTCCAACCAGATCGCATCCTCCATCCTGGCTGGCTTTAGTCCATGCCTCTCCAATACCTGATAGAACGGCCTTGGCTCCCATGGGAAAGAATGTTGTTTTGGCTACACATCCCCAGCTATCTCTATCTCCCCACCCCCCCACCCACGTTCTCACAGCTTCAACCAGCCTGGCTGTGGCAGTCCTGAAGACTGCCTTCGGAGTGAGAGTTCAGTAGGGTAGAAGAACAGCTGGAGCCTGTTCCCAGTGTGTGCATGCACACAGCTGCTAGGGAAAGGGAATAGCTAAGGAACAAGGGTCAACTCAGGAGTAAAACCACACGTGGACGGTGAATGGCCCCTCCCATAGGGAATAAAGAGGAGTGAAAAGGGAGTGGTGTTTGCAGGAGACAATTAGTTCAATTCATTAAGCTGAAGATCTTCAACCATAGGGAATACAAGAGGAGTGAAATGGCTTCCAAAATGGCTTCAGCATAAAAAGAGGGCTTCAGGGCTGACAATTGTATTAATTGAACTGTGCAAAGTTTAAAAGTACGTCTCTCCCGCCTTGCCTTTACAATCCAAGGAAGTAGGGAAGGTCCCTTCTGAGATGCTTCTCCTGCCCTTATGACTTCTGGGGGCTTTGTTGCCTCTTATTTGACCATTACCCAGTTTGCGACTCTTTTTCCCCTTTCTCAAGGTCATTCTCACATACCACTACAATTTCTCATCGTTGGCAGTTGATAAATAGCAGGAAAGGTGGCAATGAGAGCAAGAGCTGGATGCTCTGTTTTTCTTAGTAGTTGGTTCGCTGTATGGTTGTATGGATTAGAAGATGGATGGATGAGTAAATGGATGGATAAATGAATGTATGGAGGGGTGAAGGGAGGGAGGAAGGAAGGAAGGAAGGAAAGAAAGGATGGAGAAAGGGAGGAAGGAGAGGAAGGATGGAGGAAGGGAGGAAGGAAGGAAGGAAGGAAGGAAGGAAGGAAGGAAGGAAGGAAGG
>NW_020769330.1:14342817-14361899 GCF_900518735.1 Pseudonaja textilis | reverse complement strand
CCCACCTCAAATTCCATTAAGGAGAGAAGTTTGTAGCAAACAGAGATTTTGTCTGTAGCTTTGCAGACAAAATTAGCAAAGTATTTCTCAGGGTTCTTTTGCCAACTTTTCTTTCCTGTGACTCATCTATTTTTCTCTCTATAGAAAGCCACAAGAACTCAGGGCTGAAAACCTATCATTTGGCTTTCAAAGGTCTTAATTTCTCTAGTTCTCACTTTCTTCTTCGAAAGAGAAGCGATAGGGTGTATTGATGTCAGCCATCTAATAAACTAAGGTCTCTGCTCCTTGCACTGTAATATATTTGTTGACATCTTGTCCATTATTCCATCAGGCTTTAATAAGATTCTCAGTTTGATATGGTAGGGATATTGAAGCATTAATTCTAATTCAAGGAGCTAATTAAAAGGCTTGTGTTAGCTTGGGGGAGGCGCCTCGATGGCTTAATTATAGTTGCAACATTTCACAAACCTTCCTTTTCATTTTCGTAAGGCCTGTCTCAGGGTATTCACTTTCTCATTTTCTCTGCAAGAGTATGAATTGCCAGAGAGAAGAAATGTATATGCAACATATTTAATACTAACTGAGAAGTAAAACAAAGTGCTTCAGTTTTTCATTATGAAGACTCACTTTGCTTCACGGGTTTGATTTGGAAAGATACAGGTGCCTGGTGTTCTCCACCCATGATAAATATAACACATGTATTGTAAACAATAAATGATAGATCACATGAAGTGCTAATACCACTTTATAATACCTTGGTAAGGCCACACTTGGAATACTGTATCCAAGTGTACGATGTAAAAAAGATGTTGAGACTCCAGAAAGAGTGCAAAGAAGAGCAACAAAGATAATAAGGGGGCTGGAGGCTAAAACATATGAAGAACAGTTGCCTAGTTTGGGTATGTCTAGTTTGACAAAAAGAAGGACTAGGGGTGACATGATAGCAGTGTTCCAATATCTCAGGATTTGCCACAAAGAAAAGGGAGTCAAGCTATTCTCCAAAGCACCTGACGGCAGGACAAGAAGCAATGGAGAGAAACTAATCAAGGAGAGAAGCAACCTACTGTAGAACTGACAGCGAGAACAATTAATCAGAGGAACAACTCGCCTCCAGAAGTTATAAATGCTCCAACACTGGAAGTTTTTAAGAAGAGATTGGGCAACCATTTGTCTGAAATGGTATAGAGCAGGAGTGTCAAACTCATGTTGTCACAATTGGACTAGAAGATCTCCAAGGTTCCTTCCAACACTTCTATTCTATTCTGTTCTATTCTATTCTATTCTATTCTATTCTATTCCATTCCATTCTCCCAGAAGAACTACAAGTGAAATACATATGTCTATATGGAATTGTGTAATTAAGATATTGTATGTGCACAGTTTTTATTTATGTTGGATGCGTTCTTCTAGAATACTTACTTTTTTTTTTTTTGACTGATTCTCAAGTTACCTTACTATGGTTTAGGCTAAAAATCATGCTGTGGGAAGGGAGTAACAAAAAGTGGCTGGAGAAATTCAGATCACACAAAGATAGTAATCTCAACAACTAAGGCTGGCATTATACGATTTTATTTTTAGGAAGCACACCTAGAACATAAGAATAACAGAGTTGGAAGAGAACTTGGAGGTCTCACAGTCCTCCTCAAGCAGGACACTGTCTACCATTTCAAACAAATAGCTGTCCTTGTCTTCTTAGGAGCCTCCAGAGTGATGGAGCACCTACAACTTCTGAAGGCAAGCCATCCCACTGGTTATTTGTTCTCACTGTTAAGAAATTTCTCCCTGGTTTTTAATTGCTCCTCTCCTTGATTAGTTTCCATCCATTGTTTATTTTCTTGCCTTCTGGTGAAAAATAGGTTGACTCCCTCATCTTTTTAGGAGACCCTCAAATATTGGAACATTCTTATCATGTTGCCCCTAGTCCTTCTTTTCACTAGTCTAGATATACCCAATTCCTGCATATGTTTTAGTCTCCATCCCCTAATAATCTGTCACTTTTCTTGCACTATTTCCAGAATCTCAACATAAATCCCAAGTCTTACTATTTCTCATCCCTCAACCCTTTTTCTGCTTCTTCTTCTTCTTTTTCTTCAGCGTTTGTCTCGCGCTCGGGCGAGGTCCGCTAATGTCCTTGAGTACTGCTTCCACACCTCTCTGTCTGCCACGTGTGTCGGGTCTGCCTTCGCGATCTCTAGATCGGCCTTGATCGTGTCCATCCAGCGTTGTTTAGGTCTACCACGCGGTCTCGCTCCTCCGACAGTCACCTTTTTCTGCTTGGATCATCCAATATGGAGGTGTAATAGTATGTGGGAATGACCTTATGGGACCACACAAGGAACAGGGTGAGAACCATACAAACCTTGAAGGGAATGGAGTTCTAGGAGACAGGAACCATTATGAAGCCCCACTTCCTGGGTCTTACCAGGGGACATTGTTATCAGTGGGACCTGGAGAAGGCTGCCTTGGTCAGATTCAGTACCACAAGTGGGAAATTCACAGAATGGTTTTCCTGTACCCACTTTCTTCTGCATGCTATTCATGGTTCAGGAGATAATTCTGATCCACAATCAGTCCAACGAGACAGTCCATCTAGACCACGGGTGTCAAACTCTTGGCCCACAGGCCAGATGCATCACGCGCTGGCTATATGCATGCCCCATTAAGCAAAGGGGGGGGGGGAAGTTGCAATATGTCACATGACACTGCCATGATGACATGAGTTTGACACCCTGGATCTAGACCATCTACAACATAGTCCTTTCAACAGTTCTAAGAAGGCTCCACACCCATTTGCACCACTCAGGTGACCCTGATGACAGCAATAAACCTCCAAGTGGCTTCAGTGACTCTGAAAGAATGCAAATAGCCAGCTGTCTGCAAGGGGTATAAATCCTTCCATTCCTCACCATCCAGTCAGAAATGAAGAAGCTTCTTGGATGAGAAGCGATACATCTTCAAAGAAAAAAACCAAGAAAGTCCAGTTGCCTATTGAAAATGGATCTTTGGGACAACCATAACCTGGATGACTGAGAATCTCTATAGACATATAGACCAATGTTGTCCAACCTTGGCAACTTTAAGACATGTGGACTTCAACTCCCAGATTCCCTGGGCAGCCATAATTCCTAAAATTAAATCTTATAATACTAGGTGTAGTTGTTGAGATTACTGTCTATGTATTATCTGAGAACTCCATAGCCTTCTCCAGCCACTTTTTGTGACTCCCTTCCCACAGAATAAATTTTAGCCTAAACAATAGTATGCTGACTAGAGAATTCTGGGAATTGAAGTTCACATGTCTTGAAAGTTGTCAAGTTAGGAAAACCCTGATCTAAACCATGAAACAAGGTGCTTTTTCAATCCAAAAGTAAAGCCACAGTAAAAGGATTTGGTCCCACCACCCTGGGTAGATTAGAATTCCATTCCTGGTGTATGAGTATGATACTTTATATTTACTGTGAACTAATTATAAGACACCACTTAATTTGATTATAATTGACATTAATCAGCCCTATTAACTTACAAATGCATCCGTAAACATGTTGAGGCAAGAGTATGTAAACAGAACAAAAATCAGCTTTCATTTATTCAAGAAAAAAATAGGATTTTAGGGAGACAGAAAAAAGGGTGGGGGGAATGAAATTAGGAGTGTATGTCTTTATTATTCCAAACTAATAAAAATGAAGTGATGGAACGGCGATGTTCTTCCACTTGAGTTTATAAGGTTTCTAAAAAAATTGTTTCCAAGATAGAAATGAATGAAATGAATGGAAACTAATCAAGGAAAGAAACATCCTAGAACTAAGGAGGAATTTCTTGACAGTTAGAACAATGAACGAGTGGAATAACTGATCTCCAGAAATTATGGGTGCTCCAACCCTGGAGGTTTTTAAGAAAAGATTGGGCAGCCATTTGTCTGAAATGGTATAGGTTTTCCTGTTTGAGCAGGTTTTTGAACTAGAAGGCCTCCAAAGTCCCAACTCTGTTATTTTAAAAAGATTTTGATGTACTTTTCTGCCTCTGAGGTGAATTGCTAACTGCGTTGCCATACAGAAAGTTCTGACATCGAAATGGAATTTAGCAAATGCCTGGTGATGTTACATGAGAGAAATAAGAACCAACTTTCCTAGAGAGGAACTGTAATATTTTAGAGATATTATGTTTGATGGGCATTCAGTGGTGGGATTCAATTATTTTTACTACCGATTCTGTGGGCCTGGCTTGGTGGCTGTGGCAGGGGAAGGATACTGTAAAATCTCCAGTCAGAGGTGGCATTTGCTGGTTCTCTGAACTACTCAAAATTTCCGCTACCAGTTCTCCAGAAGTGGTCAGAACCTGCTGAATACCACCTCTGTAGGCATTTCTCCTTAATTCCTCTGGAATCTAAATCTTGCTTTCTTAGTTATTCTTGAGTTATGCATGGCATGTATGTGTGAATGAAATATTAAATTCAGACAGTGGACAATACATTTAGTAAACCTGGTTTTGTTTCTATGTATCCTGAGATTTTGGATAAACTAAAGCAGCAAGTATCAGTGTTCTAGTATTTGAGGGGCTGACACAAAGAAGAGGGGGTTAATTTATTTTCCAAAGCACTAAAGGGCAGGACAAGAAACAATGGATGGAAACTAATCAAGGAGAGAAGCAACCTGGAATTAAGGAGAAACTTTCTAACAGTGAGAACAATTAACCAGTGGAACAGCTTGTCTCCAGAAGTTGTGGGTGCTTCATCATTGGAGGTTTTTAAGGAGAGACTGGAGAGCCCCTTGTCCGAAATGGTATAAGGTCTTCTGCTTGAGCAGTGGGTTGGGCTAGATGACCTCCAAGGTCCTTTCCAGCTCTATTCTGAATTTGTAATTTGTAAAGTATCTCTGTTATAAAGGCTATGTTCATGACTCCCCATGTTGTGAGATAATAGGAAAAAAAAACACTTGGGAAAAAGCAAAGTTTGGAAAAGATTAAGACATCTAAGGGAATATATCAGAGATGTTTAATTCCAGACTACCACAATTAAGCAAGTCACACAAATGTTTGGGTTTCTTGGTGCACATAAAAGTTATGTTTACACTACACTGTGTACCCTATTAAGTATGCAATAGCATTGTGTTAAAAAAAAAAAGCCCAATGTGCATAGCTTAATTAAAAAATACTTTATTGCTAAAAAATGCTAATCACTACCTGAGCCTTCAGCAAGTCATAATCCTTTTGTTGGCACAGGGTCTCGTAAAAAAAACAACAATGTACAATATCTGCAAAGTGCAATAAAACACAGCACAATAAAACAAGGTATACTGCTAACTGAAATGGAAGTCTTCTGTTACAGTCTGTTCCTTGAAGGGATTGTGTGCTCACACCCCATGTCTATGAGATCTTCATCTTGTCTCTCTGAAGAAATGTCTGGACATTGTCTATGGAGATGCTCAATCATTCAGTTCTCCAAAGGTGCTTTTGCCAAAAGGCAACTGGACTTCCTTGGTTTTATCTTTGAAAACATTTCAGCTCTCATCTCTAAGAAGCTTCTCCACTTCCAAGAAAGATCAGTTGGTTTTTTCGGAAAAAGCACCTTTGGGGTGCCAGACATTGGTTTACCTCAGACAAAGAATAACAGAGTGTTGCGGTTTGCTGGCAGCAGGTGTGGACGGCTGAGGTCTCGGAGAGCGAGGAATCAGATGAGGGGTCTGTGTATGATGCAGAGATGGGGCCAGGACCATCGGGGAGTGGAATGCTGCCTTTGGAGATTGTGGAGGCTGGCGGCAGTGAGGAAGAGGCCCCCGAGGAGCCTGTGCCTAGCGCGCGTACACACAGGGCTGCTCGAAGGAAAGAGCAGCTGCAGCAGCACAGGTAACCCAGGAGTAAGGCTGGAAGGTAATGGCCCCTCCCTCAAGAGATAAAAGATAGCTGGGAAACTGCAGTTCTTTGCAGAAGGCAAAGAAGTTTGATACTCGACCCTGGTGGACGTTAGAATATCCGAGTTGGTGTTTGGAGACTTTGATTTATTGCTTAGGAACTTTATTGGTTGTTTTTGGCAGACTTGCAAAAACTTGGCAAGGCTCTTTCTTATCGGAGCTAATTAGTTGGGAGCAGCCTTTTATCTTTGAAGAAACAGGATTCGTAAATGAAACAGTAAAAGGTTGTGCTGGTACCTTTGTCTTGTGTTTACTCTTGTGAAACCAGGTTTGGGTCAGAACACAGAGTTGAAAAGTGGCTTTGGGATCATCTAGTCTAGGGGTGTCAAACTCAAGGCCTGGGGGCCAGATCCCACCCGTAAGGTCCTTAGATCTGGCCCATGGGGCTGCCCTGGAAACAGTGAAGGACAGACATACAGTGCCCCTTCCAGTGAAAATGGAGCTCAGTAGGGTGGCCCTCCCGAGCTCCGTTTTCTCTGGCAGAGGGTTGCAGGAAACCATTGCAGCCAAAAACGGAGCTCGGGAACCCATTTTAGCTGTCAGACCCCTCGAGCCACCACAGGTGTCTCCAACACGAGTTGACATCAAGCTGGTCATGCCCACCCTGGCCACACCCACCCGAGCCCTTCCGAGGTCAAACACAACCCTGCTGCGGCCCTCAATGAAATCGGGTTTGACACCCCTGATCTAGTCCGTGAGTGTCAAACTCAAGGCATCACATGACATATCACAACGTTTTTCCCTTCGCGGAACTGGGGTGGGCGTGGCCTCCACGTGATGCATCTAGCCTGCGGGCTGCCAGTTTGACACCCCCGATCTAGTCCAACCCCTTGCTTGATCAGGAGAGTCTATGCCATTTCAGACAAGCTTCTTCTTGAAAACCTCCACTTTTCCAGTGATGGGGTGCCCAGAACTTCTGGAGGCAAGTCGTTCCACTGATTAATTGTTCTATTTGCCAGGGAATTCCTCCTTAGTTCTAGGTTGCTTCTCCCCTTGATCAGTTTCCAGCTGTTGCTTCTCGTCCTGCCCTCAGGGGCTTTGGAGAATAGGTTGAGAATAGGTCTCCCCCTCCCACTTCTTTGCGTTAACCCCTCAAGTACTGCAATACTATCATGTCACCCCTTGGCTTTATTTTCTATTAAACTAGAGATACCCAATTCTTGCAACTGTTGTTCACACGTTTTAGCTTCCCAGTTCCCTGATCATCTTCGTTGCTCTTTTCTGTACACTTTCTAGAATCTCGACATCTCTTTTTACATTATGGTGACCAAAACTGGATGCAGCATTCCAAGTGTGGTCTTACTAAGGCTTTGTAAAGCAATATCTATACCTCACGTGACCTTGCTTCTATCCCTACTATTGCTTTAGAACAGTGGGTCCCAACCTTTTTTGCGCCCCGCACCTCTAAAGAAATTTCACTCGAACCTCGCACCCCCTGAAATTTATATTTTGCTCAAGGATAATTTTTTTTTTTTATAAAAGTTTTTATTGTTTTTTAACATACAAACAAACAGACAAAACATAAAAACATCAGCTCCCCCATATTTATATACAAACAGTGAGTCGGTTGGTTCATCAGTTTTGTGCGTTCACTTCATAGTCACAATTACAATTACCTTATATAATAACTCTTATTGTCAATACAAACTTATAAATCATCATATCATTATTTAAAAAAAAGAAGTTTGACTATACTTTTATTCGATCATGCCTTTGTGAGATAACTATATTTTAAGTAATTTATTCTAAAACAAATCATATAATCGTGCCAGTTCTATCCTAAATAAGAGAGAAAAAAAGAAAAAGAAAACCATTATATAAATATAATATCCAATACCAAAAAAGAGAAAAGAAAAATAAATTCAATATTATTCCTTATTATCTAACATTTCGAATATTCTATTTTTGTATTTCATCATTCAGCCATTGATAGAAAAGATCCCAAATTATATAAAATTGTTTATCTTCTTGCTCTCTGATTTCAAAAGTCAATCTACTCATCTCAGCACATTCCAATATTTTCTTTATAACTTCTTCCTGCAATGGAATTTTCTCATTTTTCCAATTCTTTGCAAATACAATCCTAGCCGCAGTCAATACATTTACAATCAAATATTTCAACTCTTTACTATAGACATCTGGTAAGATTCCCAATAAAAAAAACTCCGGTTTCAAGTCTATGTGCTTCTTTGTCATTTTTTCCAACCACATGTGGATTTTAGTCCAATATTTTCTAGCATCCTCACAAGTCCACCACATATGGTAGTATGAACCAGGTTTCTGATGACATTTCCAGCATTTTTCCGAAAAATATTTTGCTCAAGGATAAATTATGCGAATTCTGAATAATATTTTATCAAAACAAGATTGTTACTTTATTCTTTCATATAATTACCTGGACTTTTCTTGCACCCCCTGGAATATCGTCTGCACCCAGGTTGGGAACCCCTGCTTTAGAAGCATCTAAATCTTTAGCCAGGTTGGGTATTCATAGAACTGGATCCATGGGAGTGGATCTCCACCTGCGGGCTTTAGATGCTAGCCCTTCTCGTGTAACTTGAATAATTGGGGGAACAAACTTCTTCACCGACACTGTGAAAACAGGAAAACTCTTGCAGAGCTCCTATCAATACCCCTGAGAAGCGCTCAGTTTTATATTGTGGAAAAGGACATGTCTGTTCTGTATCTCTCCTGAAGCTGGGATGGCAATGCAAGGTCATCTGGGACTTGTCAACAGTGCCAAAAGGAATTGTGTAACAGATTGCACCACAGATGTGATTGTGGGTTGCTTTTTTAAAAAATATTGTTTTAATAGATGCTGTGCCTAAGGCCAACGAATGCAAAGGGGTGACAATATTTAGGGTCAGAATTACTTCTGGAAGCATAGGTTCTGTTCACAACTGGGGGTGGGGTGGGAAAAGTAAAATGTGAAGCGTGGATTTCTGTGATTTTCTTTTTCTTTTTAAAGCAATAAAACGTGAAGTGACTTGAATTGCCCAAACTCTTTAAATAATTGTGATTTAAACTCTCCTGAAGTACTTGTGGTGGTAATGTAATCAGAAACTTTGGACATGGCCGTTCTGAGGCCGACACTGATATAATGCAAATGACAACAACAATAATAAAAAAAGGCCTAATAGAATATAATAGTAAAGATAATACAATGTAATGATAGGTTATAATGGTTTATTGTGAAATGAATGATAATATAAACCAGGTTTTGTAAAAGTTGAGACTTGCTCGAAAAAGATGATGTGAATTTGTAATCATAGTCTAATAATGATTTGATAATAATATGATATCAAGAGGACAGTAACTTTATACATTATGAAATGTCACATAAAATTAAGAGCGAATGACTGTTGATATTGTGCACAAAAGATATCTACCAACCGACACACTGTATAACGGAAAGATTTTATTTTGTGTTTTGTATTTTTGTATTTGTTCATGTTTGTGGTTAAATATACACATATATTTTACAAAAAATAAAAAAGAAATGAAAAAGACTTATTCACTAGCATAACTATCAGATCAGATTCTCCCAGCACTGTTGCTGGAAATTGGCTCTTATCACCTATCTTGTGCATGTTCTCAGGACAGCGGTTGGGATGGTGTAGTGCATTTTTCCAGACCTTCCTTGATCCCTTACTGGCCTTCAGTACTAGCGATCATGCTTCCTTGTAGGCCAGTTAAGCAGGGGTGGGATTCCACTGGTATAACAACCGTTTTGGTGATCACGCACTTTGCGCACGCACTCTGCGTTTAAAAAAACTCTAATACTTACCTTCTACTGGAGTCCCTGTGAATAAAACAGCGGAGGCATGGCAAACCGCTCTGCCGCGCGAATCAGCTGTGCTCTAAACAAAGGAAATAAAGCGCAGGAAAGAACAGGGGCAGGCGGACAAGCCCACATGGTTGCTGCAGTGAACCAGTTCACTGCCAGCTGATCTTCGGAGCAAAGTGTTCACCTGAACCAGTCTGAACTGGTAGAATCCCATCCTGCAACTAAGAGCATTGGAAGTGGAAGACACTTTATTTTATTTGTATTTATTTGTCAAACGATTATAAGATAACAGATATAAGTATAAACATTGTTATGGATCCATGTAAGAAAAAATAAAAAAAGAAACAATAGGACAGGGACGGTAGGCACCTTGGTGCGCTTATGCACGCCCCCTACAAACCTCTCAGGAAAGGGGTGAGGTCAATAGTAGACAGTCTAAGGTTAAAGTTTTTGGGGTTTGGGGAAGGAACCCCAGGGTCAGGTAGAGTATTCCAGGCATTGACCACTCTGTTGCTGAAGTTGTATTTCCTGCAATCAAGTTTGGTGCAGTTTACCTTGAGTTTGTATCTATTGTGTGCTCTTGTATTGTTATGGTTGAAGCTGAAGTATTCATTGACAGGTAGGACATTGCAATGTATGATTTTATATACTATACTTAGATCAGACCGAAGGCGGTGTAGTTCTAGGTTTTCTAGGTCTAGAATTTCAAGTCTGGTGGCATAAGGTATTCTACAACGAGTAGAGGAGTAGAGAACTCTTCTTGTGAAATATTTCTGAACTTTCTCTAACTGTATTAATATCAGATACATAATGCGGGTTGCAGACTGATGAGCTGTATTCAAGTATTGGTCTAGCAAATGTTTTGTATGCTCTAGTTAATAGTGTGATATTTCCAGAGAAAAATACTATATGCTTCTTCTTTCTCCAGGGCTGTTCTAATCATTGTTATGATGTAGGCATGGTCAAGCCTGAGGTCCCCGCTCCATGGACTAGCTCAGGGATTTCTCCTGTTCCCCACTCTGAAAGGAAGCACCTGGGTGAGGTCATCCATTGGTACCTGACCCAATATTAGTAACTGCGAGAGGGATCTTGGAGTCCTAGTGGACAATCACTTAAATATGGGCCAATGCTGTGCTGCAGTTGTCAAAAAAAGCCAACAGAAGTTCTAGGCTGCATTAACAAAAGGAAAGACTCGAGATCACATGAAGTATTAACACGGCATTATAATGTCTTTGTAAGGTCACATTTGGAATCTTGCATCCATCTTTGGTTGCCATGGTATTAAAAAATGTTAAGATCTAGAAAGAATGCAGAAAAGACTAACCAAGATGATTAGGGAGGCTAAAACTTAGGAAGGAGGGTTGCAGGAACTGGGTATGTCTAGTCTAATAAAAAGAAGGACTAGGGGTGACATGATAGCAGTGTTCCAATATCTCAGGGGCTGCCACAAAGGAGAGGGAGTCAAGCTATTTTCCAAAGCACCCAAAGCAATGGATGGAAACTAATCAAGGAGAGAAGCAACCTAGAACTAAGGAGAAATTTCCAAATGAGGGAAGCAATTAACCAATGCAATAACTTGCCTTCAGAGGTTGTGGGTGCTACTGAAGGCTTTCAAGAAGAGGCTTGACAACCTTTTGTCTGAAATAATATTGGATCTTCCCCTTCCTAAGAGGCCTGTAGGAGGTGTGCATAAGCACACCAATCGTGCCTACCGTTCCTGTCCTATTGTTTCTTTTTATTTTTCTTATGAGTATCTATCTCATGTATTCAAAACTATGTTTATTCTTATACCTGTATCTTGTAAGCGACTGACAAATCAAACAAATACTAAATACTAAAATCTCCTGCTCAAGCAGGGGGTTGAGTAGAAGACCTCTAAAGTTCCTTCCAACTCTATTATTCTATATTCTGTGAGAACCACTGCTCAAATCTGTTAAATCCTGAATTGGGCACACTGTGCGAACATAATCTAGGAAAGAGAAAAGAAAAGAAATAGATAAAACCAGAAAGAAGAGATAAATGACTTCCTTGTTCCCCGTCACCGGTTTCGTCTCTCATCAATCATCATGCTGTTCCTGACAGAGACTGGAGAAAAATAAAATACTTCCCATGTTTTACATTTTTGCATGTTTAAAAATTCTACATATTCAAACCCACAGAATGGGAGAAGATGGCAAGGAAGCGACGGGCAAGAAGGAGAAAGGAGAACTGCTTGATTCGTTCTTTGCACCTGTCTTCTTTCAAAAGGAAAAAAAGAATAGCCCAACCTGCCAAAAGCAGAACCATAAAAGACAGACTAGGAATATTAACAATACAAGAGCCATTACTCTTTTGTCTTTGTGTTAATCTGCACACAATTTGGATGGCTGGATGGGCATTGCAATATCTTGCCATGTTTAGGACTGTTGTGTATTAAGTTCCAAGGAGCTGCTGATTGTCAAAGAGAAAATCATCAATGTACAGGACACGCAACCTTGATGAATAATCTCAGGTTTTAAAAGAATAACAGAGTTGGAAGGGACCTCGGAGGTCTTCTAGTCCAACCCCCTGCTCAGGCATGAAATCCTAAACAAGCGGTTGCCAACCGGTGGGCCGCGAGAAAATTTTGGTGGGCCGCAGAGAAATCTCACCCCCAGAGCACCCCCCACAAAGCAATTAATCCAGGCTGCAGGAACACAAGACTGCGCTGCCCACATGGCCCATGGGAACCCTCCCCGCCCACTCACTCCTTACCCGGCAAACTTGCCTGCTAAATTGCTATTTTTCCTTTTTCCAACCATCAGCTGTTCTGCTGTGCAGGGAGATTTAGATTAGCCAGGAAGCAGGAAATGGTTGCATTTCTTGCTTTTTAGCTAGTCTTTAGATCTTCGGCTCTGCTTTTAAGCACAGACAAACCTCCCTTAGGACTGAAGGTTCTATTATTCAGTGCAGACTCATGGCAAGCAAATTTTATGTGAAAGACTGAGCTAGCTGATGGCAGATGGATAGATCACTGAATGATTCTGTGAGCAACTCAATCTGCCTGCCTGCTTTGCCTGATTTTGGGTAAAGTTGCTCTTTTTTAACATTAAAAAAAAATCAATATTTACATACGTGGTATGTTGTGAGTTAATTTTGTGAGTTTGCTTGCTAGCAAATTTTATGAGTTTGCTTGCAAGCAAATTTTATGTGACAGACTGAGCTAGCCAATGGCAGATAGATAGATCTCTGAATGAATCTGTGATTCTGTGAGCAACTCAATCTTCTTGCCTGCTTTGCCTGATTTTGGGTAAAACTTGTTCTTTTTTTAATAAAAAATTCAATATTTATATAAATATTTATAATATTTACATACAAGCCATGCCCAACCAGTCACATGACTGCCAAGCCAAATTCACAAATTAGGCCACACCCACAGAACTAGTTAGTGGTCCCTGGGATTTAAAATTATGAGTTTGGTGGTCCCTGATGTCCAAAAGGTTGGCGACCTCTGCCCTAAACCATTTCAGACAAATGGTTGTCCAATCACTTCTTAAAAACTTCCAGTGTTGGAGCATTCACAACTGGAGGAAAGTTGTTTCACTGATGAATTGTTTTGTCTGTCTATAACTGTCTCACTTATACCTGTGAGTCCATTGATGTGCAATTTCCTGTTTAGCTCTGCAGAACCTTCGTTTTTATGCTCTTACTCTGAAGATTGTGATCTTGAGGTCTAAGTAAGCCTCGTGAAACTCAATGGAACTTATTGAAAAGTAAAGGAAGAAATCGCTCTTCATTTTCATTCAACCCCTCCCCAATAAGCATGACCAAACTCAATTTAAAGAGCCAAGTCAAAACAACAACAAAAACAGAACAAACCTTGGACAGATGAAGTTTGTCGTGTGATCATTTCTGTTTCCTTTGGAACTAGATGGAAGAAACAGGCAGACAAAAGCATAGATACGGGCAATCTGCAGGGGGTTTATAATGGGAGACCAACTGCTGTGTACATAAATAATATTCTAAGCTTTTGCAGATGAAAGTAAAAAAGCAAAAGTTTCCTGCCTGCATGAATGCTTTCATGGGCATATAGTTGCAAGGCCAGATATGCTCTTTTCAACATTTTTTTTTTCTGAATATGCAGGTAAATTTTCTGACAGTGAGCACAATCAACCCATGGAACAGAAGTCGCCTTCGGAAGTTGTGGGAGCTTCATCACCGGAAGCTTTCAAGGAGAGACTGGATTGCCATCTCTCAGAAATGGTATAGGGTCTCCTGCTTTGGTGTGTATGTGTGGGGGGGTGGGGTTGGACTAGATGATCTAAAAGGTCCTTTCCAACTACCAACTTGCTAAGTGAGACAAGTGAATTTGCCTCATTTTTTGCAGTTTCTTGCCCCCGTCACTTCCAATTCTGCTATTTTGTTCCTTTTTGTATCTTGGAATTTCTAAATTACTTCATCTTCTATCTTCCAGGCACTTTACATCACCATCAAATTGTTAGAGGTTCAGAATAGAACAGAACAGAATTCTTTATTGGCCAAGTGTGATTGGACACACAAGGAATTTGTCTTGGTGCAAATGCTCTCAGTGTACATAAAAGAAAAGATACATTCATTAAGGGTCAAGAATCATCAGGTACAACACTTACTAATAGTCATAGGGTACAATAAGCAATCAAATCATACTAGGAAAGAGTCAATATAATTCATAAGGATACAAGTGACAAAGTTACAGTCATATAGTCACAAGTGGGAGGGGATGGGTGATAAGGAGTGAGAGAAGATTAATAGTAATAGTAGTGCAGGCTTTGCAAATAGTTGAACAGTGTTGAAGAAATTATTAGTTTAGCATGTGGGGAAAAAACTGTCCTTGTGTCCAATTGTTCTGGTGTGCAGTGCTCTATAGCATCATTTTGAGGGTAGGAGTTGAAACAGTTTATGTCCAGGAAGTGAGAGGTCTGTAGATATTTTCTTTTTGACTCGTGCAATTCTCGATGGAAGGTAGGTTGGTAGTAATTGTTTTTTTCTGCCTTCCTCATCACTCTCTGAAGTCTGTCCCTGTCCTGTTGGGTTGCAGAACCAAACCAGACAGTTATAGAGGTGCAGATGACAGACTCAATAATTCCTCTTTAAAACTGGATCAGCAGCTCCTTGGGCAGTTTGAGCTTTCTGAGTTGGCACTGAAAGAACATTCTTTGTTGTGCTTTTTTGACTACGTTTTGATGTTAGGTATCCATTTTAGGTCTTGTGATATGATAGAACATAGAAATTTGAAAGTCTCTACTGTTGATACTGTGTCGTCTAGTATTGTAAGAGGTGGTAGTATAGGAGGGTTTCTTCTAAAGTCTACCACCATTTCTACAGTTTTGAGTGTGTTCAGTTCCAGATTGTTCTGGTTACACCACGAGGCAAGTTGTACAATCTCCCATCTGTATGCAGATTCATCATTGTCTTGAATAAGACCAATCACTGTTGTGTCATCAGCAAACTTCAGTATTTTAACAGATGGATCCTTTGAGATGCAGTCATTGGTATATAGGGAGAAGAGAAGTCGAGAAAGCACACAGCCTTGGGGGGGCCCTGTGCTAATTGTACAGGTATCAGATGTGATTCTGCCTAGCTTCACCTGCTGCTTCCTGTGTGTTAGGTTGTAAGGTCACTACCTATACTTCAGCCATGTGTCTAAAGTGGTATAAGGCTTCCTGCTTGAATAGGGGGTTGGACTAAAAGACCTCCAGGGTTCCTTCTGAGTATGTTATTCTGTCTGAGAGAGACATGGCAGGAAAAAAAAGAAGTTGCAAGCGGACATGAAAGATTGTGCATCCGCTGCAGAAAAAAAATATTACACTGGTTTTGCAGACCTTGGGTAAATCTTTCCAAAAGAAACTACTTGAAGGGGAAGAGGATAGCTGAATTTCTACCTGTTGTGGTGTAGCTGTCATATAAAAACAAAAGGATCTAGACATCAAGTAGCACATTATTTACTTTGCATAATTAAAATTTTCATGAATCAATCAAATTAACAAATTTTATCAATTGAGAAGCAAATATATTACTATAATAATAAATAATTAGTTAGTCACTGCAATGTTTGCAGAGTCTTTCACAGCTTTTGTTATATATTTATTTTTTTACACATATAACACATATGGAACGTTTTTGTTTTTAAATCAAATATGCCTTGTCAGTGCAGGAATCTACAATGAAAGCATCACACCTAGCCTACCTTTAAACCTACCCAACTGCTCTTGTTGTGGTTCACCGGCAGCAGGTGCAGACAGCTGAGGTCTCGGAGAGCGAGGACTCAGATGAGGGGTCTACATGTGATGCAGGGATGGGGCCAGGACCATCAGGGAGTGGAAGGCTGCCTTCAGAGATTGTGGAGGCTGGCAGCAGTGATGAAGAGGTCCCTGAGGAGCCTGTGCCCAGTGCTCATGCACGCAGGGCTGCTTAATGGAAAGAGCAGCTGCAGCAGCATGGGCAACTCAGGAGTAAGGCTACAAGGCCTCTCCCTTAAGAGATAAAAGCCAGCTGAGAAAGCGAAGTTCTTTGCAGAAAGCAAAGAAGTTTTTGCACTCAAGCCTTGTGGACATCCGGACTCTCTTAGTTTGTGTTTGGAGACTCTTTGTGTTTGAATTATTTCTTAGCAATTTTATCTAGTGTTCTTGGCAGCCTTGCACAATCTTGGTAAGGCTCGTTCTTATCAGAGACAATTAGTTTTAATAACCTTTTAATCATGAAGGAACGGAATTCGTAAAAAAATCATTAAAAGGTTTTGCTGTTACCTCCGTTTGGTGTTTGCTTCCTTGGAATAAGTTTTGGGTCAGAACAGCTCTGTACACTGTTCCACTATCAGCCTGCTCTTGAATTGTTTTGGGTAACATTAATTAGAATTTGCCTTCCAGTATTTTCTTTCTTTCTTTTTATGTATTTCACAAACGGTTTACAGAAAACCTATAACGAACCTCTGACTAACTTATTCTCTCTGCTTTCTTGCACACCTGGCAGAATGACGATCGCTTTAAAGAAAAACAGAAGTGAAAAGCACAGGTTTCTTCATGTATTGATACATCCTGCTGAGCTGTTATTTCAATTGCTTCAAGAAGACTAATATACCCACAATCAATGCATTTGGGAGACTGCCATTGTTCACACCCTGAATGCAACACTTCAAGAGACAAAAGAGAGATCCACATCTCTGGATTCACTGCTGAGTTACAGGGAGAAGGATAAATCTATGACCTACCTTGCTGATGTCTCCCATACTGTCAAAAATGAGATTAAGATTTAATTAGGACAGGCCCTTGAACTCTGGTGCTGGAGAAAACTCCTGTGAATCCCTTGGACTGCAAGACGATCAAACTGGTCAGTCTTGGAGGAGATCAACCCTTTAGAAGGCCAGATCCTGAAGATGAAACTCAAATACTTTGGTTACCTAATGAGAAGGAAGGACTCACTGGAGAAGAGCCTAATGCTGGGAACAATTGAGGGCAAAAGAAGAAGGGGACGGCAGAGAATGAGGTGGCTGGATGGAGTCACTGAAGCAGTAAACAAAAGCTTAAATGGACTCCAGAAGATGGTAGAGGACAGGAAGGCCTGGAGGAATGTTGTCCATGGCATTGCGATGGGTCAGACATGACTTTGCAACTAACAACAACAAGGACAGGAATACCATTCTTCTTTTCCTTACCTTATTCTGTATAAACAACAGAGATGTCTATGGAGATTCTCAATCATCCAGGTCAGGGTACAAAAAGCAAGAAAATCAAGGAAGGTACTAATACCACTCTATAAAGCCTTAGTAAGATCACACCTAGAGTACTGCATCCAGATTTGGTCACCACACTATAAAAAAGATGTTGAGACTCTAGAAAGAGTGCAGAGAAGAGCAACCAGGATGATTAGTGGACTGGAGGCTAAAACATATGATGAATGGTTGCAGGAACTGGGCATGGCTAGTTGAGTGAAGAGAAGGACCAGGGGAGGCAGGATAGCAGTGTTCCAATATTTGAGGGGCTGCCACAGAGAGGAAGGGGCCAAGTTATTTTCCAAATCTCCTGAAGGCCAGACAAAGAATCATGGATGGAAACTGAACAAGGAGAGATTCAACCTGGAAATAAGGAGGAATTTTCAGAACAATCAACCAATGGAATAGTTTGTCTTTGGAAGTTGTGGGAGCTTCATCACTGGAGGCTTTCAAGAAGAGACCGGACTGCCATTTGTCAGCGATGGTGTAGGGTCTCCTGTTTGGTTGGGGGGGTTGGACTAGATGACTTACAAGGTCCTTTCCAACTCTGTTAATCTATAATCTGTAAAATAACATTCCATCTCATCTCATCCCTTTCTCTGTAATCCCAGCTTCGTGCACATTCAAATACTTATTCTCCAGTATTAACGTGAGCTTCTTTGCATCGGTGAAAAGATGATAGATTCATTCACTTATATGTGTCTTTTCTGTTGCTTCCCTAAAGAAGACATTAAAGTGTTGTGAACAGTTAGATGCACGAGGAACAAAAAAAACCCATAATATACCTGATTTATTTCACTTTTGAAGGTCATCCTTACCTCTGGCATATTCTAACTTTTTGGGGAACATTTTTTCCATAAAGATTTCTCCCTCTCTTTTCACCCCATGGAATAATAAAAACAAAACATAGCATTTGTACAACCTAATGTTTTCTCTCTGTGCTTCAAGGGTATGAACCAATCAATCCTTATGTATCAAGCAATTTTTATTAGGCACAGTTGGGGATAGACAAACAGCATAGAAAGACTGATGAGACCCTAAGGACATAATTACTTCCCAAGAGATGACTTTGCAACCTCTTTTCTGAATTCCAAGAAGAGTAATGAAGCATCAATTGCAGAGACAATATTAGAGAAAAAAAAAACCCAAGAACTCCTTCTTCCATGCATGCAAAAGGACAATCCATCCTGTGGTTTGAAAACTGTAATTCTGAGGCGCTTGAAATGATATCTTACTGATCTATCTACCTCCTTACCTGTCCCCATAAAACTGTGTCTTTCCATGTTTGGGAGAAGCAAAGCCATTTTTGAAACCTCACAAACAATTGTTTTAAAAAACTAATGCTGAGGGGTTGTGATGTCATGGGAAATTCCTGCTATATTGCTAAGGAGTTAATCTGCCAGACTAGAATGCTAAGGAAAAAAACAACCAGGAACCACCCCCCACCCCCCCCACACACAAAATTACCGGCACATATTTTTTGGCATTGGGCTAGTGGTTTTCAAAGTTGGCAATTGTAAGATTGTTAGAAATTCTGTTTATATATAGCATCACAGAGTAAACAAAGAGTAGTCACCTTTGTTGTTACTATGTGCTTTACTGCTTTACTGATCAACAGTTTTAACCGTAACCATGCACTTTACTGCTCAACTGTTTTAACTGTAACAGGAGCCATGTGCTTTAC
>NW_020769330.1:14299933-14310507 GCF_900518735.1 Pseudonaja textilis | reverse complement strand
TTGGTTGGGGGGTTGGCCATGTTCTGATTGGCTGGAGGTGTGTTCTGTTCAGGTGGGGGCTTGGTTGTGCTTAGGTTAGTCTTAGTTGCTGGGGGATTCGAGCTGGTGAGCTGTGATCCTGCTGTTTAGCTTCACGTTCGTGGTCGTGCTGCATCTTCATGGTGGGCGTCAGTTCGCTTCATGTATGGGTTGGAGGGGTTTCAATCAGGTAGTGATGCAGCTGCGGTACGGCTTCTGGTCCGTGGTCGTGTCTCATCTTCTGTGTGGGTGTGAGTCTGCTTTCTACGTGGAAGTGTGGTGGTAGCATCTTGTGTGGCCCTCGTGCGTGTGGGTCTGGTGTCATTCTTCATGTTAAGTACTCGTTTGTTCATGAGGGTGGGTTTCCAAATGGCTGGTAGGCAGGAAGTGTCATCTCATTTATTCATTCTGTGTGGGCGTTTTTCTATCTCTATGGGCTTCTCTGATTATTCTGTTGTTGAAGTGTTCAGTTTTGGCGATAGTTCTGGTATTTTTAAAGTCAATCTCATGTCCTGTGGCTTTGAGGTGTTGGACCAGGGAAGAGGTCGGTTCTTCTTTTTTGATTGAGTTCTTGTGTTCTTCAATGCGTGCACTTATTCTTCTGTTAGTTTGTCCGATGTATGTGGTGGGGCAGGCGGTGCAAGGGATTTCTTATACTCCTTGGTTTTCTAACTCAATTTTGTCTTTAGGGTGTCTTAGGATGGTGGATATTTTTCTGTTTGTGCAGAATGCTGTTTTAATGTTGTGTTTTTGGAGGATCTTGCTGATTTTGTCTGTAGTGCCTTTTATATATGGGAGGAGGGCTTTGCCGTTCTCTTGTTCTCTGTCTTGGATTTTGGTTGGGGTTTCTTTTTCAATCTTCTTTCTTTGGAATCCATTGGCTGTTAGTACATTAGTGAGAGTGTGTAGTTCGGTTTTTAGGTGTTGTTCATCGGCTAAGCATTTTGTTCTGGAGATGAGTGTCTCGGCTATGGAATTGATCTGAATCAATTGGGGTGTGTTTGAGCTGGAGGTATCAGGGGGGATCTGTCTGTGCCCAGGTGTTTGCGTGGCTTGTGGTGTGGAGATTTTTTTGTTTGTGAGTGCAGGCTTCCAAATAATTGACAGTCTGGTGGAATCATCTCTTCTATTCATGCTTTCAGGTCTTTTTTCAATCTCTATAGCTTCTCTGATAATTCTGTGGCTGGGGTTTTCTATGGTGGCTAGGGTTTGGGTGCCATTGAAGTTGATGCTATGACCTGTGGCTTTCATGTGTTGGACTAATGAGGAAGTGTGTTCCAGCTTTTTTACTGCATTTTTGTGTTGTGAGAAGAATAAGTATCCGCCTGGATGAACACAAAAATGCAGTAAAAAAAGAGTACCTGTACTTGGTGTAGATTTAATGTAGCCTGCCTGTTGACCCTGAAGATGATATATGTGTAGCCATATTTTATTCTAGTTTTTGTCTATTTTTTCCCTAGCTTCTTTAGGCTTTCTGCAAAGGAATTTAACACTATTTCAGGCTCACCACTCTCTAGCTGTTGAAAGAGGGGGGTTATAGAGATAAAAGGGGGAATATTATGTCTAGATGGCATTAACAGAGAAGATGCCTGCAGCTGACAGAAGGTGGAGTTTGGAGTCACCAGACTGATGGACTGAGAATTGATTGGATATTGTGATTCTGGGGGCGGAGAAGTGTTCTGACCTAGGCTTCCCAAGATCATGAAGCAGACTCCTCATCCCAATAAATAGAATGAATAGAAGAGATGATTCCACCAGACTTTCAATTATTTGGAAGCCTGCACTCACAAACAAAAAAATCTCCACACTACAAGCCAGGCAAACTCCTGGGCACAAACAGATCCCCCCTGATACCTCCAGCTCAAACAAACCCCAACCAGGCACCCAGATGAAACCTGGCTTCCTAACAAATGATACCCATCCATTTACTCGGAGCCAAGCTGCACTAAAAGCCTCCAATACAGGAACACAAAGTTGCCAGCCAATCAAGATAAAAAAAGCCACAAAACAGACAGAAGATATTAGAAACACCAATCAAGCAGAACACAGCAAACTCCAAGACCAATAAACACAGACCAAGACTCCGAACCAATCAGGATGAAGAAACAACCATTCTGGCACAGCAGTAGGCTAGCCCCAAATTTAAAACTGAAACAACTGTAAAAGTCTGACTCACAGATGAACACAATACAGAAGCCTGATGATGGCAGATGAGATTCTGCCGAAATGTTGCTACAACTCAAGGTGGCAAATATATCTAACGTCTTGAGAAATATTTGAAATATCTTTGAAATAATGATGTTCTGAATAGCAACATTATGACCATACAAGGAATTCTTAACTTACTATCATAATAAACATAAGGGTTCCCCTCACACATACGTGCTAGTCGTTTCTGGCTCTAGGGGGCGGTACTCATCTCCATTACAAAGCCGAAGTGCCAGCATTGTCCAAAGACGTCTCAGTGGTTATGTGGCCAGCATGACTAAACACAGAAGGCACACTAAACACTGTTCCCTTCCCACCAAAGGGGTGCCTATTTCTCTACTTGCATTTTTTACATGTTTTTGAACTGCTGGGTTGGCAGAAGCTGGGCCAAGTAACCGGAGCTCACTCTGTTACATGGTACTAGGGATTTGAACTGCTCAACTGCAGACCTTTCTGTTCGACAAGCTCAGTGTCTTAACCACTAGGCCACCATGTCCCATTATATTACCATAATAGGGCCTGACTATTATGTTTGTGTCATGATGGTTCTAAATCAGACCAATATGATATTTTACTACTTTTTTCTGTGATGTGAACATTAGGTGAACCTATTGTCTTTAATGATGGTTGTTGTTGTTGTTTTTTGCTGAAAAAATGTCTGTGCAAAAAGATGTAACCCGGGATCAAGCTGTTTTCCAAAAAGATGTTTTAAGTTTTCATGTTTTGTGTTTTGTTTGTATATGTTTGTCTTTTAAAAATTAATAAAATTTTTGGAAAAAAAAAAGGATTCCCTGATGAAGACCTCTTTAAAATCCAAATTCCACACCACAACAGTCTCTTTCAAGGCGACAGGCAGCTTCAAGAGCTATTTGGCCTTTGCAAACAATGTCAACATAAACTCAATTATTTTAATCAACTGTAGGAGCCAAGGCAATCTCCACCATATAGCCTAGTGCCTAAGGAATCCTGGGAATTGAAGTCCACACACCTTAAAGTTTCTGAGGTTGAGAGACACTGGTTTGTAGGAAGTGTCGAGTCCTCTCTCGTTAAGGTCACCCTGGGCTCCCAATTTATATATTTATTTTGCTACATTACAATGCCTTTCAGAAATGTCAGCGAGAGTTATGGAGGCAAAGTTAAATTTCAGAGACTTCTCGCCCCCACCTCAAGAAGTAATTAGAAGTGTCAAAAAGAGTTTGCCTCTTCTGTAACTATGACAGCTTCTCCAGGAGAGGTAGGTGGGTGAAACTGGCAGCTCATCTTTTCTTTGTAATACCAAGCAAGTCTCACAATGCCATTTTGGGCTTTGGTGTTTGAAACCTCATTTTCCACCTGCCAAGATTACTTTGTAAGATCAGGCTGAAAGAATGAGGTGGGATGTTAAAAAGCAGGTTGGGAGAGGAACGAGATCAGATGGTGGTGTTGAGTCTTAAATGCTAGGATAGACCTCTCATAAAGATGGGCTTACATGGGACCTTCTCTGCCCAAGGAGGCTCCTCTGATGGATCAAGGGTGGAACGAACATCGAATAACAAGGTTGGAAGGAAGCTTGGAGGTCTCTAGTCCAACCCTCTGATTGAACCAGGAGACCATCCTGGTCAAATGGTTGTCCAATCTCTTAGAAACCTCTGCTGATGGAGCATCCACAACTTCTAGAGGCAAGTTGTCCCACTAATGAATGATTGTCACTCTCAGGAAATTCGTCCTTAGTTCAAGGTTGGATCTCTCTTTAATGAGCTTCCACTTGTTTACAAACAATAATTAGACGAGGAGCATATATTTGCCATGAGATAAATTTTACATGTTTACATTCTAGCCTTTATCCCAAAGATGCTTTTTCACGAGGTAACTGGACTTTCTTGTTTTTTTATTTTTGAAGACATTTCATTTTTCATCCAAGAAGCTTCTTCAGCTCTGACAGGATAGTGGGGAATAGAAGGGTTTATATTGCTTGCAGACAGCTGGTCATTTGCATCCTTTTAGAGCAGTGGTCGCCAACTAGTGGGCCGCGAGAAAATTTTGGTGGGCCGCAGAGAAATCTCACCCCCAGAGCACCCTCCCCAATTAATCCAGCAATTAATCCAGCAATTAATCCAGCTGCGCAGAAACACAAGTGCTGCGCCGCCCACATGGCCCGTGGGAACCTTCCCCGCCCACTCACTCCTTACCCAACAAACTTGCCTGCTAAATTGCTATTTTTCCTTTTTCCACCCATCATCTGTTCTGCTCTGCTGGGAGATTTAGATTAGCTAGGAAGCAGGAAATGGTTGGATTTCTTGTTTTCTAGCTAGTGTTTAGATCTTGGGCTCAGCATAGCTGAACCTCCCTTAAGACTGAAGGTTTGCTTGCAAGCAAATTCAGTGCAGGCTCACAGCAAGCAAATTTGAGAGACTGAGCTACCCGATGGCAGATAGATAGATCACTGAATGATTCTGTGAGCAACTCAATCTGCCTGCTTTGCCTGATTTTGGTTAAAAGTTGCTCTTTTTAATAAAAAAAATCAATATTTACATGCATGGTGTGTTGTGAGTTAATTTTGTGAGTTTGCTTGCAAGCAAATTTTATGTAACAGACTGAGCTAGCCAATGGCAGATAGATCTCTGAATGAATCTGTGATTCTGTGAGCAACTCAGACTGCCTGCCTGCTTTGCCTGATTTTGAGTAAAAGTTGCTCTCTTTTATAAAAAAATCAATATTTATATAAATATTTTGTAATATTTACATACAAGCCATGCCCAGTTAGTCACATGACCACCAAGCCACATCCACAAATTAGGCCATGCCCACAGAACCGATTAGTGGTCCCTGGGATCTAAAATTATGAGTTTGGTGGTCCCTGAGGTCCAAAAGGTTGGTGACCCCTGTTTTAGAGGGTAATTGAAGCACTTGGAAGTTTATCTGTGGCTTTCTTGGTTTTTTTTTCAAGTTGTCCAGTTGCCTCCAAAAAAAGCACCTTTGGGACAACCATGACATGGATGACAGAGAATCTCCACAGACTTTTAGCTATACAATTTGGGATAACCACCCTTGGAATGGTGTGGAAAAAAGGAATGGATTCCCAGAGGAAAAATTGCAGACTACAGGAACCAGGAGCACTAATCAGGTGACCCTGAGGACACAGAGAAACCTCCAAGTGCTTCAACGATCCTCTAAAAGGATGCAAATGACCAGCTGTCTGCAAGGAATATAAATCCTTCCATTCCCCACCATCCAGTCAGAACTGAAGAAGTTCTTGGATGAGAAGCAAAACATCTTCAAAAGAAAAAATAAGAAAGTCCAGTTGCCTCCTGAAAAAGCACCTTTGGGACAACCATGACCTAGATGACTGAGAATCTCTAATTCTAGTCTTTATTATATCTGGTCCCTTTTACTTTAATAAATATAAAGAATAATATTAAAATTCAAATGTTCTTCAGGACTAAGGGCATACAGGTGCCATGAAAGATTAAATTCAATAAATCCGTATTTGATATGTATATATACACCAATGCTGTTAAATAATAAAAGCTAGGCTGATAGAAAACAATATTAAGTTTCTAGCACATAACACTTCACTTAGTGGTTTTACAAACATCAGAAGCATTTTATGGTTGCTAAGAATATGTAATATTATTAACATGTATATTTAATCATCGGGTATCAGAAGCTGAGAAAAGAGAAAGTATATTTAACTTTGAAAAAGGTAAACCTTGCTTTTATTTTTTAAAAATATCAACTTTATGAATATTTGGGTGCTTTATTAGATTTAGTTAATAGCATGTGTTTCAATTTAGCAAAAGGAATGCAATCCAGATATGAAGCAGGATCTCTTTTGACTCATAACTGTTGGCTCTGTTTTGCAGCATGCTGCTCTCCTGGTCCCAAAAATGCTAGTTTAAATTTGCTTAACATTTCTTTAACCAATTGTTTGAAGGGACATAGTGACACGAATCAATCTAACCTTTGCTATTTGCTTCTGTTAAGAGTTGCTCGTGCTATTTTGTTACAGTTGGGAATTATGTCTTAGGAATTAATTCTGTAAACCTCACTCATTAAGAATTGTATCCTTTGCTATCTGTTTTCTCGCTTCTGTTGTTCGCTACAAAGCTAAGCACATCCTTGGAGAGTAAATAAGAAAGACAGAGTAGGGAGTTACCCAGGAACATCCTGCTCCGTAGATAAATGGGGGCAGAGCAAAACTGCTCAGGAATGCTCATCAAATGGATAAGAAGAGCGCGAACACACAAGGCTACAAGGAATGCTCTGTAAGATAACAAAAAAACATGGACAGAGCATGGATAAAGAATGCTCCATGGATAATGAAGACATGGGCAAGATGTGGCCCCTGATGGGTAACACACTTTTGTCTCTGATTGGCTAAATTTGGGTATAAGACATTGGGCCTACACTCACTTAGGTGTGGCTTTTCCCTTACAAACTTTCTGCCTGTATAGTTTCACCCAGCTCTTCTTTGTACAAATAAAAGCTGTTACTTTTTCAAGCCTCTTCTTGAGTCTCATTTTGGCATTCTGTGATTCAAGTGGATTTTGGGACCTTACAGTTTATGAGGCTCATTTCTCACGCCCTCAGAAAATGGCTCTCAGGAATGCAGTTTGCGTAAAAAAAAAACAATGCTTGTGCGAGGCATGAATATGGGAGATAGGACCAAGAAAAAAGTTTTAAATGGAAAGAGATTGACATCAGTGGTAGTATTTTACCAGTTTGGCCCAGTTTGGGTGAACTCGTAGTAAAAAATGCTACCGTTCAGCCGAACTGCTAGTAAAAAATCAGCTACCAGTTCGGTCGAACTAGTATTTCCTTTTTCCTCCCAACGATCAGCTGTTCTGACTATCAGCTGTGATGAGATCCCCCTCAGTGTCTTACTGCCTCACCCAGGAGGCTTCCCTGAGGCCTAGGAGGCAATAAGGGGTGCGCGGAGGGGGGTGCTGCATGGCCCATTCCACACTCCATTTTTTTTGCCTCCTGGACCTCAGGGAAGCCTCCTGGGAGCAAAAATGGGTTCCCAGGAGGCTTCCCTGAGGCCCAGGAAGCAAAAAAAAAAAGCCACACCCACCCAGTCACATGGCCATGCCCACCTAGCGACACTCAGAGATCCGGTAGTAAAAATATTTGCATCCCACCCCTGATACTCATGTTAAATAAAATAAAATTAAATAAGTATCTCTCCTTATTGCATCTGAATAGTTATTTCCTTGGCCTGTTCTTAACTTGAAGCTAAAGCGATTTTGGCTTCCAGAGGCATGTAGGGTGAGAGATTCCAGATGTCAAGCTTAAAAAGCAGCTTCTCTTTCTTTCAACTGTTGGAAGAATTATCTATCTGGTTCCGTTCCAAGCCAGGAGAAAGGCAATGGAGACAAAATGGAGGCTGGAGGCTGATTGGAAAAGATGGTTTAATGGTGAAGCAGAACCACCAAGCATATGGTTCCAGTGCAGTTGACCCCATGGAATGGAGAGTGACGGGTTTTTATACCTTCTCTTGGGCTTTGCACTTGAGCTTCCTGTTCCTGTGCAAGAACATATATTCTATTGGCTATTGTCAGACTCTCACGGGCCCATGTAGGGGTCATAGCTGGCTCTGTAGGTTGTCTGACCTCCCAGGTTTGGTTGAAGTTTCTGAAGGTGATGCAAAGTCCTTAGGAGATTGTGCAATGTAGTGAGCTTTGTGTTTTAGTGGGTTAATCCTATTATGTCCTGAAGGATCGAGTCTTAATCCCAATACCCTGGAGCTGAAGGTCTTTTGTTTTGTAGATAGGTTGGCCCAGTCTTTCTTAATGGGCACAAAATATCTGCTGGAGGCAGGGAGCTGGGGCTCTGAGTCTGTCTCCCTTAAAAAAATTTAATTTCTTGAAACAGGACAGACAAAAGTATAAACATAATGATTCGAAAAATATTGAAACTTAGAAAAAGAGATGTAATTGGACTTAGAAAGGAATGAGATAATTAAAAACAAAGTTGAGAAAACTAAGGGAAGGGAAAAATCACTGAGAAAATGCTAAAATAGTAATAAGATATGGAACAGAATACAAAGATGAATATGAAATTGAGTTTGTATCTGTATGAAAAAGTGACAACCTGGGATCATGCTATTCTCAAAAAAAAGATATTTTATTTGTATTATGTTTTGTGAAAACTCAAATAATTTTTTTTATATAAAAAAAGATTTTTTAATTTCTATTTTAGGGGAAATATTTGATCTTGCCTTTTAAAGATATTCCTCAAAATATTCCATTCTTCTAGGAAGGTGTGGTGGCAGCTTCCTACACAACCTAACTGAATTGTTCACACATCGTTTTTTACTGGCATTTACTGGTTGCTCTACCAAACCACCTGCTTTTTAATCTGGTTCACTCTGTCTGGATAAAACTGAATAGAATTAGTGATACTGGAAGAAGTCCCTCTGCCCTGTATCAGTGGGGCTGGAACGATTCCCCTTGTTGCAAATGTGATGACGGTGTGTGAAATATATTGTGCAAGACTACTTATGACATGCATTCTCTGGTTCCTTAGAACAGGAGTCCCCAAACCCCTGGGCTGCGGATTGGCATCAGTCTAAAGCCCACCAGGAACCAGGCCATGCAAGGCAGCCCCATCTGCGCATGTGTGAGATCCAAGCAGTGTGCAAAACCACACATACCCTTCAGTCCAGGGAAAAACCACTTTCCACAGAACCAGTTCCTGACTCCCAAAAGGTCATTAAGTAAGGCTATTGTTCCAAATTAGCATTCTTGGAATACCCTCACCTGATTGGCCAAAACGGACTACTCTGTGATTGGTGGAAAGAGCTATCGTGATTGGCTCATAAGAAATCAACCGCGATTGGCCGTGCCGATCATGGGAGATTCAAAGAGCCGTCATTGGCTGCGAGCCGCCGGCAATCTCTATAAGAAGGGCTGCCGTGGATCGCAGGTCCAGCACAGACCTATATAACAAAATAAAGAGCTGAACTGTCACACTGGTCTCGAGTCTCTCTTTTCCCGCAATCAAACAGCTATCCCATGAGCATCTCGCATAAAAGCCATCACAACTTGGAACCAAAATTGGCAGGCCCAATTATGGTCCTAAGTTGAGAACTTCCTGTAATCAAGGCAGGGTCAAACTTCCAAGTAATATGTCCCCTGAAATAAAACCCAATGCTTCTGCCTTTCTTTAAAGTCTGTTTATTAGGAATGTATCAAATTGGCAAGGATTTGATGTAATTTCAACTCTGATTAGATTCCGGAATCACACCCACTAAAAAGCAAAAGTTTGAAACATCCTGTTGTGGTCCACCAGTGGCCAGTGTGGCTGGTGGCAGATTCAGACAGTGAGGAGGTTGGGGAGGAACATGGGCCATTCCTGGAGTCTGGGGAAGGCTCTGATGAGTGCTCTATGTTGGAGGCAGAGATGGAGCCAGGGCCGTCTGACAGTTATCAGTTGCCTTTGGAGTTGGAGATCAGTGGGGAAGAAGAACAGCTGGAGCCTGTTCCCAATGTGCTCATGCCCAGAGCTGCCAGGAGAGGGGAACAGCTAAGGAACAAGGGTCCTTGTTGGGAGTAAAGCCACACGTGGACAGTGAATGGTCCCTCCCACAGGGAATAAAGAGGAGTGAAAGGGCAGTGGTGTTTGCAGGAAACAATTAGCTCAATTCATTAGAGTGAAGATCTGATCCTGACATTTGCCAAGTATTTGCTGCTACAATGTGGTGTTTGGAAGATATCAGCCTGGCAACTCTCCAAGCATGATAAAGGTCTGTAGTTGTGAAATCTCACAAAAGACTATTTGCCGGAACTTTGTTGGAGAGGAATTCACTTTAAATAAAAGGGGCTTCATGATCTTGGGAAGCCTAGGTCAGAACACTTCTCCGCCCCCAGAATCACAATATCCATTCAATTCTGAGTCCATCAGTCTGGTGACTCCAAACTCCACCTTCCGTCAGCTGCAGCCATCTTCTCTGTTAATGCCATCTAGACATAATATTCCCCCTTTTATCTCTATAACCCCCCTGTTTCAACAGCTAGAGAGTGGTGAGCCTGAAATAGTGTTAAATTCCTTTGCAGAAAGCCTAAAGAAGCTAGGGAAAAAAATAGACAAAAGCTAGAATAAAATATGGCTACACATATGTCATCTTCAGGGTCGACAGGTAGGCTACATTAAATCTACACCAAGTACAGGTACTCTTTGACATACCACGGTTCATTTAGTGACTGTTCAAAGTTATAACAGCAGTGAAAAAAGTGACTTATGACCATTTTCACACTTATGACCATTTCAGTATCTCCGTGGTCTCATGATCAAAATTTTGTGGCTTGGCAATAGAATAGAATAGAATAGAATAGAATAGAATAGAATAGAATAGAATAGAATAGAAT
>NW_020769330.1:14280518-14291479 GCF_900518735.1 Pseudonaja textilis | reverse complement strand
TTTCTTTCTTTCTTTCTTTCTTTCTTTCTTTCTTTCTTTCTTTCTTTCTTTCTTTCTTTCTTTCTTTCTTCCTTCCTTCCTTCCTTCCTTCCTTCCTTCCTTCCTTCCTTCCTTCCTTTATTTCTCTCTCTCTCTCTCTCTCTTTCCTTCCTTCTTTCCTTCCTTCTGTCTGTGTCTTTTTGTCTTCTTTCTTTCTTTCTTTCTTTCTTTCTTTCTTTCTTTCTTTCTTTCTTTCTTTCTTTCTTTCTGTGTCTTTTTGTCTTCCTTCCTTCCTTCCTTCTTTCCTTCTTTCATCTTTCTTTCTTTCCTTCTTTCTTCCTTCCTTTCTTTCTGGCATTCAGGTTTTTATTAGATTATCGAAATATAAAATGCAAAGAAAAATGAAAATAATGGGGAAGTAGAGGAAGAAAAAGGAAAGAGGAAAAAAAGGGTAATGTAAAAGGAAAAGAAAAAATGGATTGATTTCCAATTTTTAGCACAATAGAGTAGGGGTAATAGCATACAACTTCAGCTTTTTACTTTTGCATGATGCTACATACTAGCCATTTTTATAACAACAAAGCTTATATAATCAGCAAAACCCAAAATCAAAGTTTCATTTTTTTTTCCACCTCAAGCATAAAGTCCAGAAGCGGTTTCCAAGTAAAAACAAAGTTGGCTGTATAATTTTCTTTAATTAGTGCAGTCAATTTAACCATTTCTGCTAACTCCATCAGCTTTTGCAGCCAATCATCCATCCTGGAAATTAAGATAGCTTTCCATTTTTGTGCATAGAGCTTTCTTGCTGCTGTCAGTGAATATTACTTCAAAGTTCCAGATTTCTTTTCTTCTTTGTTCATTAAGTCTTTTTTAAAAAACTCACTGGTTTTAACTTTATATTCATTTTATGAATCTTCTGTATTAAAAGATGTGGCTCCTACTCCAATGTTTTTTTTGCTTTGTTGCAGGTCCACCAGAAACGATAAAAAATTCCTTCTTTACACTTATATTTCCAACAAAACATGTGAAGCAAAATATCCTTTTTTGGAATTCAGAGCTCTGATGGGTTAATCTCTAGGATTCTATATAAAGCTAGTTACAACTGATTGGCTACAGGGCTAATTTAAAATGTTATGTTAGAAGGAAGAGAATTTTTTTTATTTGTGGCTATTGTTAAATTGGGTGTACAAAAGAATATCTTGTTCTCTTTTGCAAATCTTGATCTATTTTCTATTTCTCCTTGATGTAAAGAAAAACTAAGCAGGCAACATGGAAGACCAAATCTTCAGAGAGTTTGCATGAGAAGATTTGGCAGATTCAATGTCTTAAAAAAGGGATTAACTGGCTTTACCCTAGCAAGATTTCCTTTGTGATTACAAAACAATTTGGTGTAATCAATCTGCCAGTTCTAATCTACTTTTGATTCACTTTTTGATTAGACATATTTATAGGGAAGAAGACAGATGATGTGCAGAAGGCTTGGCATGAATAAATGAATTTCTATTGTATTCAAAAGTTCAAATTTATTAAATAGTCCTGGTATCTAGGGAAGGAGGGAATTGGAGCAGAGGTGGCATTCAGCAGGTTCTAACCAGTTCTGCAGAACCGGTAGAGGAAATTTTGAGTAGTTCAGAGAACCGGCAAATACCACCTCTGACTGGAGATTTTACAGTATCCTTCTCCTGCCACGCCCACCAAGCCACACCCACAGAACCGGTAGTAAAAAAATTTGAATCCCACCACTGAGATGGAAGGTTCAAAAATGTGAAATGAAAACAAACAAACTAACTAATAAATAAATATCAGTGTTTTCTGAACTGTTCTTCATTCAGCTATCAGAAAAATTCTTATCTTCTGTCCCCAATGACAAACCAGACCAGTCTTGTCCCCACAACATGAATGAACTCAATCACATTATGTTGCTTTTTGTTGTTGGAAGAAATGTCCATCTGGGTTCAGTTCCAAGTGGGGAAGAAAAACACTGGAAACATGGTGACTGCTTGGAAAGATGGTTTAATGGTGGACAGGACCACATGGCTTGGAGCTCCAAAGTGAAAAGGATGATCACATACTTCAGGATGTTGGGTGAAGAAAAAGAAGAAGGAACAACATGCTGAGATAACCTTGGTTTTATGTCCTTGGTTGGGATTTGAATTTGAGCTTGTATTCTGATTGGCTGTCAGACTCCCATGGGGCCATGCAGGGGCAACTCTGTAGGCTGTCCTGAGTCCCAGGCTTGGTTGAGCCTTGCTGGATGATGATATAATGAAAAGGCTTTGGGTAATTCCTATTATAGCTCTACCTGGAGGAGATCTATGTTATGTAGAGTAGATTGGCCCAGGCCTTAATGGCCCATTGATGAAAGTGGGGGAGATGAGTTCCGCCTCTCTGACTTTCTACTTCTCTTTTAGGGAAAATATTCTGCCTTTTTAGTGTATCCTAAAATATTTCATTTCTCTAGGAGAGGGGTGGGTTTTAACTTCCAACATTGTACTGCCAAATAATTCATTTGTTTTCTTTGTTAAGTCAACCAGGGTCCAAAACATTCATTATATCTCTATGAAGATTCTCAGTCATCAAAGTCATGATTGTCCCCAAAGTGCTTTTTCAAAAGGCAACTAAACTTTGTTTTTCCTAGAAGATGTTTCGCTTTTCTACTTACATAGAATAACAGAGTTGGAAGGGACCTTGGAGCAGGGGTGGGATTCTAAAAGTTTGCACCTATTCGCTAGAACCAGTTGTTAACATTTTAAGCAGTTAAGAGAACCGGTTGTTAGAAGAAATTACTGGCCTAATCCTGTAAGGAAGGCAGGAAGGAAACATTCTGGTGTTGCTTACAGAAACCCCCTCTCCATTAACCAGGGATGGATATGACAGGGTTAACTACTGGTTTGGGATTTACGAGCTTCCCTGCACTGCTGTGAGCCACGTGCCTGTAAATCATCATCAGCACGCTGTGTGCAGAGAAGCAGCCTTTGAAACAGCCCACTTTACCTGCTTTTTTAACTGCAGCTGTGCCTCGTTCGGCAGCTAAAGTTGAAAAATCAGGAAATAAAGATCAGGTAAGAGCCCAGGTGGGCGGGTGGGCAAAAACATCTCTTCAGAGCTATCGGTTCTACAGAGGTGGACAGAACCGGTAGAAACCCACCCCTGCCATTAACCCTTATTACATTCTTGGCAGGACTAGACTTCCTGTCTCTGGAACGTCTCTGGAGAATTTTTCCCCTCCTTTGCTGGTACTTTGCTTGTGTGGAGTGACCATTCACAGTTGCAATGGCACTGCAAAAAGTGACTTATGACCATTTTTCACACTTACGACTGTTGCAGCATCCCCACAGTCATGCGACGCCAGGCGAGGAGATGCGTGCCTCGATGTGAGTGATATTGAGTTGGCCACACCCAGCCAATAACATGACCACCAAACCATGTCCACCCAGTCACATGACCACCAAGCCACGCCCACTACCTAAGCCACGCCCACAGAACCGGTTGTTAAAATTTTTGAATCCCACCCCTGCCCTAATCCAACCCCCTGCTTAAGCAGGAAACCCTATACCATTCCAGACAAATGGGTGTCTAATTTCTTCTTAAAAACTTCCAGTGCTGCAGCATTCACAACTTCTGGAGGCAAGTTGTTCTACCGACTAGCTGTCAAGAAATTTCTTCTTAGTTCTAGGTTGCTTCTCTCTTCGATTAGTTTCCATCCATTGCTTCTTGTCCTGCCTTCTGGTGGTTTGGAGAATAGCTTGACTCCCTCATCTTTGTGGCAGTCCCTTAGATATTGGAACACTGCTATCATGTTACCCCTTCTTTTCATTAAATTAGACATACCCAATTCCAGCAACTGTTCTTAGCCCCCAGTCACCTAATTCTCTAAGTTGCTCTTCTCTGCACTCTTTCTAGAGTCTCAACATCTTTTTTTTACATCGTGGAGACCAAAACTGGATGCAGTGTTCCAAGTGTGGCCTTACCAAGGCGTTATAAAGGGGTATTAACACTTTGTGTGATCTTGATTCTATCCCTCTGGAAGAAGTTCTGAAAAAGCTTCTTGGATGAGAAGCGAAATATCTTCAAGGAAAAAGAAAGTCCAGTTGCCTTTTGAAAAAGCATCTTTGGAACATTCACTGTATGCTTCCTTTTTGAGGGCAGGGTCATGCGAACAACTGGTATATTTGCACATCGAGATGAGATTGGTATAAGGAAGGCACCATTGTCTTAGCAGGAAGAAATGAAGTTGGCTAGGAGACAAGTGATCATCACTCTCAGATGATTAACCCACTTAATCATGTGTACAACTCATTTATTTAGCCAGTCCAAAACATAGAGCTACAGAGCTACAGAGACTGTATCTTGTTACACTAGTAATATCATTTTGCTGCATCAAAGGGCAGTTTCTGTTAAGAGCCATATGTCTAGCTTCAAAGTGTACTCATGCTGTTTTCACTTTTGTTGTTTCTCAGCTTGGGAATGTACTATGAGGGGAGAGGAGGGGGAATTGGAATGTAAGTTTTGAACATCCACCAGTCAGCCTGTGAGAACCAAGGTCACTGCAGCAGGTGTTCGCCAGACTTTCAAGACATCTTCTCACAACAATATTGTGACACTTAATTGGACAGTGTTGACCTGCATTAACAAGATTCTGTACTTTAATCATATTGAATTGTTGCGGGAATTAATCAGAGCTGGTTTTGTCTTCATTCTGTGCCAAATGATGTACTCAGTAATGTTTTGCATTAAGAGATTGGATCATCTCAACAGTGCTTGTTGGGTTGGGTTCATCAGTCAGAAGCTTGACACCACAAGTGTGAAAAAGTTCATCTCTCTTTGCTCAAGAGAACATGTCCTAAAACTATCCAGGATCATCTTTCGAACAAAGCAACTAGATATCACCTTTGCTGGGTTTACCCTTCCAGGGGTCTCCAAGCCTGGCAACTTTAAGGCTTGTGGACTTCAACTCTCAGAATTCTGCAGCCAGATCCCTACTTAAGCCATCAAAACTACCTCAGCCAGTATATTATGTGATATATATTATAAATGGAGGGAGGAATCTACAGAGATCCTGACCTTCTCAAGAATGACCCCTCCCACTGTCAACCTTGTCATGAGTTATCTACCCTTTGCTTCTTCCCGGTGAATGGATTTCTTTCATTAGCCAAAAGAACTAGGCAGCTGGGTTCAGACATCTGCAATCCGACTTATTGATTTCCTGGCAAAGGGTTTTCCCACCCACAGATTATTTCCCTCATAGGAAGCCATGCTGAGGCAGAAAGAGCTTTTCAGAAGAAATATGTGAGCTCCCAATGCTGAGATTTATTATCTTGGTTGCTGAAACATCCACAGACAGAATCCATTAAGGAAAGGTAGAAGGCATGGCTGTTGTCCTCTGAAACTGAAAAACAACAAAAAAGCAAACTAGATCTTCTGAACTTTCTCCTTGCTACCAAATGGAGAAACTTTGTGTGCATGGTAGTGTAGGAAGTTAGTACCCACCCCTCTCCTAGAAAAATGAAATATCCTGGGAAATATTAAAAAGGCAGAATATTTCCTCTAAAAAGAATAGAAACTCACCTCAGAAGCAGAAGTTCACCCCCACCTTTGTTAATGGGTGGGCCATTAAGGCCTGGGCCAGAATACTTTACATAACAAAGATCTCCAGGTAAAGCTATAGCAATTGCCCAAAGCCCTTTTCAGTGCATCATCATCATCCAGCAAGGCTCAACCAAGCCTGGAACTCAGGACAGCCTACAGAGTTGCCCCTGCATGGCCTCATGGGAGTCTGGCAACCAATCAGAATACAAGATCCAATTCAAATCCCAACAAAGATTATAAAACCCAGGCACTCTCAGCACCACAGCCCTTTTTCTTGATCTCTTCCTTCACATTGAAGCATGTGATCTTCCTTCCTTTTCACTCTGGAGCTCCAGACCATGTGGTCCTGTCCACCATGAAACCTTCCAAACAGCCTCCATGTTTCCAGTATCTTTTTCCCCACTTGGAACTGAACCCAGAAGGATTTTTCTACCAACAGTAATGTGTATGTGTGTGTCTGTACTTAACACTCAACATGTCCTACACTGTTTTCTTTCTCTTTAGATTCAAATTAGATAAACCACTGGAGACCTATCACCAGATCTACTAATTTCTCTTCCCTCCCCTTGGTTAGAAAGTAATCAGTGGTAGTGCTTGATTGACTGAATTTGGGCTCTGAAGCTAAGCATGGTCAGGCTTGATTAGTAATGGGATGGAAAACCAAGATAAAGCCAAGGGCTGTAGACAAGACACAGAGAACTTTGGCAAAATGTCTCCTAAAAGGAAATCAATCACAGACAAGCCAATGTTGTTGAAAATGGGGTGGATATATCCAAGAAACCACCAGAAGTTGAAATAAACTTGAAGGTTAACTGACTCTAATTAGCATTATCCCTCAATCTTGACAATGTTTCCTAGCAAAGTCCATATCCTGGGCAGACCTCGGGTTTGAAAGAGGAGTCAAAGAGGTGGTCTACATTAAAATTGAATGGCCTCTATCAATAGAAGGGGAGGATTCGACACCACCTATTTCCTGTTTACAGCACAGTCCTTTCAGTAGTTCCAAGAAGGTTCCACACCATTTGCATTATTCACGTGACCCTGAGGGCACAGATAAACCTCCAAGTGGCCTCAACGATTCTCAGAAAGAGTGCTAATGACCAGATGACTTCTAAATCCTTCCATTCTCCAACATTTAGTCCAGAAGTGGTATTCAGCAGGTTCTGACCAGTTCTGGAGAACTGGTAGCAGAAATTTGAGTAGTTCGGAGAATCGGCAAATATCACCTCTGCCTGGAGATTTTACAGGATCCTTCCCCTGCCACACCCACCAAGCCACGCCCACAGAACTGGTAGTAAAAAAATTTGAATCCCACCACTGATTTAGTCAGAACTGAAGAAGCTTCTTGGACGGGAAGCTAAAGATCTTTAAGGAAAATAGAGAAAGTCTGGTTGCCTCTTGAGAAAGCACATTTAGGATAGCACTCCTGAAATTCAGCAATATCTAGATCAGTGGTTGCCAACCGGTGGGCCACCCGCTCCTGCCACCACCAGCCTATACTTTTCTTACCCAGACCATCCCTACAGCCCACAGCCATCGAGGAAGAGCCCAGGCCAGGAGAGGCAAGTTGGAAGGTGCGGGAGTGCCGCACAAATGCAAGTAGTGCAGTGCTCCTTCACCTTCCAGCCATCTCCATCGCCACTTCAGCCTGCCTGTGCCACCATCTGCAACAGTACCATTACCAGTACCATCCTAGCTGGTGAGGGCTGCACTGCTTTTTGCACATTGCACCACCTGCAAATTTGCACATTACACGTGCCAGCCCCTACAGCAGAGATTTCCAATCCCAAATACGATTCAGCAACAGAGTGGTCAATGCCTGGAATACACTATGTGACTCTGTGATTTCTTTCCCAATTCCCAAAAACTTTAACCTTAGACTATCCACTATTGACCTCACCCCATTCCTAAGAGGTCTGTAAGGGGCGTGCATAAGCACGCCAACATGCCTACCGTCTTTGTTCTAATGTTCCCTTTTATTCGTATCCATTTTTCATGTATTAATAATCATGTTTATACATGATTATACATGTTATCTAATACATGCTAAACAAACAAACAAATAAATAAAAATTAAGAAGTAAAATTGGGTTGGCAAATGAGTCCTGGAATCAAAACTTAAAATGGTCTTGATGGGTTAGAGAAATAGGCTGAAAATAAAAATCTAACTCAGACCCCTAGAAAATATTACACAATGGTAGGATCAGTTACCTGACTCGAGTTGGCAGGTGATCAAAAGGTAAAATCTCTTGTAAGTTCAGCTGTATCTCTGATGGACTTATGAAGAGGTCCGTGTTGGGTCCTTCCTTTATATGTAGATATGTCTTCATAATATATTAGCTGGAGTAGTTTTTATGGCTTAAAATGCAAAGAGGAATTAGGGGTGACATGATTGCAGTATTCCAGTACTTGAGGGGCTGCCACAAAGTAGAGGGGGTCAAATTATTCTCCAAAGCACTAGAGAGCAGGACAAGAAACAATGGTTGGAAACTAACCAAAGAGCGAAGCAACCTGGAATTAACAGTAAGGACAATTAACCAGTGGAACAGCTTGCCTCCAGAAATCGTGGGTGCTATATCACTGGAGATTTTTAAGAAGAGACTGGACTGTCACTTGTCTGAAATGGTATAGGTTTTCCTCAGTGGTGGGATTCAATTTTTTTTTTACTACCAGTTCTGTGGGTGTGGCTTGGTGGGCGTGGCGGGGAAAGATACTGTAAAATCCAAAAAGAGATCACTCTGGCAGAAAAACAAATGTGGTCACGTTGCCAATTTTAAAAGCCGATACAAAAATTTATACCACCAAATAAAGACCGAATGCACCAATTATCACATTAAACAAGAGGAAAACCTTCTAAGCACCAATTCCACCAATGCTTTTTACAATTTTGTAAACAACAAACTAAAAGATTCAAGGTCCATCCCACCCCTGATAGGACCTAATGGTAAAGACTGCAACGACGACACCAGTAAAGCCAACATCTTTAACACATTTTTTGGCTCAGTATTTGTAAACAGCAATGGATCATGCCCAGCATTTCCTAGCCGAACCACAGATAACTACAGTGATCTAATACATATCGATTTTACAGAAGACAATGTTGAAAAAGCACTACGCAATCTAAAACCATCCCTATCTATTGGACCGGATGGAATATGTGCCTATTTCTTAAAAAAGTTATCCACTGCCATAGCCAAACCTCTAAGCATAATCTTTGAAAAATCTTTCAGGACCAGTTCCTTGCCTAACCTATGGTCACAAGCCACAGTCATCCCCATCTTCAAAAAGGGAGACCCTTGCCTAGTTGAAAATTACAGACCAATCTCCTTATGCTGCATCACCTGTAAAGTCATGGAATCAATTATTAACCAATCCATCATCCTCCACTTAGAGACAAACAACCTACTCTCCAATAAACAATTTGGTTTCAGAAAAAAACTATCCTGTAATCTGCAACTCTTACACTGCAAAAACATATGGACTACACAACTTGATCAGGGCAAAACAATAGATGCAATCTACATAGACTTCTGTAAAGCCTTTGATTCAGTGGTACATGACAAACTACTACTAAAAATAAAATCCTATGGTATCTCTGGACAACTGCATAACTGGATAGAAGCATTCCTGTTAAACAGACAACAAATGGTCAAAATTGGGAGTGTCCTATCAAATTCTGTACCTGTCAATACTGGTGTCCCCCAAGGCAGTGTTCTAGGACCAACTCTCTTCATACTCTACATAAATGACCTCTGTGATCATATTAAGAGCAACTGCGTTCTTTTCGCTGATGATGTAAAGCTGTTCAATACCACAGACAATACTGCTACCCTTCAAAAAGATCTTGACTGTGTATCAGAATGGTCAAACAAATGGCAACTTCAAATCTCAACAAATAAATGCTCTGTCTTACATATTGGCAAAAAAATTCCGAAAATAAAATACAAGCTGAATAGTCAAGATCTTGTTGATGATCCAAGCTCTGTAAAGGACCTTGGAATACTCACCTCTAATGATCTAAGTGCTAGTGCCCACTGCAACTACATAGCCAAAAAGGCATTAAGAGTTGTTAACCTAATCTTACGTAGCTTTTTCTCTGGTAATATCACACTACTAACTAGAGCATACAAAACATTTGCTAGACCAACACTCGAATACAGCTCATCAGTCTGGAACCCACATTACGTATCTGATATTAGCACAATTGAGAAAGTCCAGAAATATTTCACAAGAAGAGTTCTCCACTCCTCTACTCGTTGTAGAATACCTTATGCCACCAGACTTGAAATTCTAGAACTAGAAAACCTTGAATTATGCCGTCTTCGGTCTGATTTAAGCATGGTATATAAAATCATACATTGCAATGTCCTACCTGTCAATGAATACTTCAGCTTCAACCATAACAACACAAGAGCACACAACAGATACAAACTCAAGGTTAACCGCACCAAGCTTGATTGCAGGAAATACGACTTCAGCAACAGAGTGGTCAATGTCTGGAATACTCTACCCGACTCTGTAGTTTCTTCCCCAAACCCCAAAAACTTTAACCTTAGACTGTCTACTATTGACCTCACCCCTTTCCTAAGAGGTCTGTAGGGGGCGTGCATAAGCGCACCAACGTGCCTACCGTCCCTGTCCTATTGTTTCTTTTATTTTTCTTTCATTTTTCTTATATGTACTCATTTCATGTATTCATAATTATGTATACACTTTTACTTATTATCTCGTAAACAATTGACAAATAAATAAAATAAAATAAATAAATAAAATCTCCATTCCCTCCCCACCCCACTAACCTGCTTTCCAGCTCCATTCTCCTGTGCAGGGCAACAAAAGAAGACCCAGCCAATCATCTGGGACTCGGGAGGCAGAGAAGAGATGGGGTTGGTGGGGCTAGTCAGAGATGGTATTTGCCGGTTCTCCGAACTATTCAAAATTTCCACTACCAGTTCTGCAGAACTGGTTAGAACCTGCTGAATACCACCTCTGGTTCTCCTGCTTGAGTAGGGGGCTTGACTAGAAGATCTCCAAAGTCCCTTTCAACTCATTCATCATAATCACCCAACTGGCTTTCATGGGTAAGGTGGAACTAGAACTCACAATCTCCCAGTTTCTGTACAGAAAAGATTCCTACAAAAAGAAGGAACCCTTTAGTTCAGGTAGTCCTAGACTTACAACCTTACAAATGGTTGTTTAGCAACCATTTGAAGTTACGATGACATGGAGAAAAGTGACACACACCTACAACCATCACAGCATCTCCATGGTCATGTGATAAAAATTTGGGCTCTCCCTGTATTTGCAACACTTGCAGCTGAAGAAGCTTCTTGGATGAGAAGCGAAACGTCTTCAAAAGAAAAACCAGAAAGTCCAGTTGCCTCTGAAGAAGC
>NW_020769330.1:14229435-14266675 GCF_900518735.1 Pseudonaja textilis | reverse complement strand
GAAAGAAAGAAAGAAAGAAAGAAAGAAAGAAAGAAAGAAAGAAAGAAGAAGGAGAATGACAGAAAGAAGATAAAAGAAAGAGAGAGAAAGAAGGAAGGAAGGAGAGAGAGAGATGAAAGAAAGAAAGAGAGAAGAAAGAAAGAAAGAAAGAAAGAAAGAAAGAAAGAAAGAAAGAAAGAAAGAAAGAAAGAAAGAAAGAAAGAAAGAAAGAAAAAGGAAGGAAGGAAGGAAGGAAGGAGACAGAGACACAGACATAAGGAAAGAAAGACAGAAAAAGAGAGAGAGAAAGGAGGAGGAAGAGAGGGAGGGAGGGAGGAAAGAAGGAAGGAAAGAAGGGAAAAAATAGTTTTAGGCTGGTAATAATTTCTCCCTTGTCACCTTTATAGCCCAAGAAACTAGGAAAATCTTTGTCCAATCCACATTCCAGCTTTGGGCATAGTTGCTTCTTTCCGGCTGTTCTCCATTTCTCTAAAACTCATTCCAACATACCATTTGCATTATTCTAGATTCTGAAACAAACACTGGCTGCCAGTTCAGGCTCAGTGTCTTTATTTTACCTCAGGAAACAAAGTATATATATATATTTTCCTAAAACCAAGCAGCACAATCTCTTCTCCGCTGGCAGGCCTTGTTTGAACAGGATAGGCCCCAAGCCATACTTGGCAAATCAAGTGGATGGAATCAGGATACAAATTGAATTAGTTTTCATTTCCTTTAATTTAATCAAATGTATATGAGTTATTAGGTACCCCAAGTCTGTGGAGATTTGCACACATGTTAAATCAGTTGAAATGTTAACTGGTGAAAGAACCAGGAAAAGCAAGCAAACCAAGCAAAACCGACACAGGCAATCAAAATTAACAACTGAAATAGTTAAGTTTGGTAAAATATAGGTAATCTGGTGAGCTTCCAGTCATTCACTTCTCCTGCTGTTGCATTTTGCTTCTCTGAGGTCTGCATTCAAGCTTTTTACCATTTCAGGCAGACCAAGGTATATTTTCCAATAGCCTTAGTTTTAGTATCTTTCTAGTCTGCCGGTTTGTGTGTCTCTGTACATGGTGAGGGATGTTATAGGGGACAAAACATAATTTGCTACAAGAATAATGGGTAATATTTTAAAAATGCAGCAGTGTGGTCACATTTTTCTTGGGGATTGAGAGCATTACCAGAGATTGGTTTCGATCCCTTGACAAAACAAATGAAGCCCCTTGACAATCAGTTGACGTTACCATTAATCCTTTGGAACCAGCCTTCTTTCCTCTTGTGGTCGCAAGACTTGAAGGAGAAACATGGAGAGACGTCGTCAATTCCTGAGGCGTCCTTCATCGAGCAGCTGACACAGCCGCTGGAAAAAATCCAGGGGTGCGCTGCCGGCGGTGCGCAGGGGTTCAGGAGAGCCCCTAGCTAAGATTCTGTGCAGTTCGGAGAACCCCCAAATCCCACTCCTTGCTGGCCCTGCCCACCCCACCCCACTCCTCCCAGGAGTCCCCCCACAGCCCATTTTGGATGCAGGGCGCGTGTGGAGGCTCAGGGAGAGTGAAAAACGGGCCTCTCGGAAGTTCAGGAAGGCTGGAAATGAGCCTATTTCCACCTTCCAGAGAGCCTCCGGAGCCTGGGGAGGCTGTTTTTGTCCTCCCAGAGGCTCGAGGAAAGCCTCTGGAGCCTGGGGAGGGCAAAAATGCTCCCCACGCCATGGTGCAGGAGGCCGACTAGGCCATGCCTACCCAGCTACTAAGAACCCTTTGCTAATTTTTTTTAAATAAAATTTTTATTACTTTTTAAAACAAACATAAGCAAACAAAACATAAAAACATCAGGCCATCTTCCATATATGTACATACAGTGTGCCGATTGGTTTACAAATTGTTTTGTGCTTCCATTTCGTAGTCTTCAATTACAATTAGATTGTATATGGTCTCATATTTTCAATCCAATATTAAATACATTGGTATCATTATTAATCAATCATTTGACTATACTTTTATTCATTCATGCTTTGGAAAATGATCATATTTTACGTAATTTGTTTTGTGACCATTCATATTATCACCCCAAATCTATCCTAAAAACATTTTGTAGATATAATAAGAAAAGAATACATCTTTATATATTTAGTATTTTCTAAAAGTCTACATATTTCATTACTATACTTTATTGTCCAACCATTGATAGAATAGATCCCAAACTTTATAAAATTGTTTATCATCCTGTTCTCTAATTTCAAATGTTAATCTGCTCATTTCAGCACATTCCAATATTTTCTTAATGATTTCCTCCTGTGATATTGTTTTCTCATTTTTCCAGTTTTTAGCAAATACCGCTGTTAATACTAGCCGCTGTTAATACATTTACAATCAGGTATTTCAAATCTTTACTATATATTTCAGGTAAAATTCCCAATAAAAATATCTCTGGTTTCAAGTCTATATGCTTTTTTGTCATTTTTTCCAACCACGTGTGAATTTTAGTCCAGTATTTTTTAGCATCCGCACAAGTCCACCACATATGGTAATATGAGCCAGGTGTCTGATGACATTTCCAACATTTTTCGGATTTATTCTTGAACATTCTTGCTATTCTTGTCGGGGGGAAATGCCACCTGTAAAACATCTTATACAAATTTACTTTATATGCTGTTGACATTGTCATTTTATAATTTTGAGACCACAATTTTTGCCATTTCTCTAGATCAATCCCATATCCAAAATTCTTCCCCCAAGCAATCATTGTTTCTTTAACTTGTTCTTCTTCTAGTTTAATTTCTAATAAATATCCATATAATTTTTTAATCACCTTTTCATCAGTACCTGTCAAAATCTTATCTAAATCAGTCAGTTTATCATAGAAACCTTCTGTTTTAAAATCTTTATCATACCTTGAATGTATTTGCACATATGCAAACCTATTCATCTTTACACCTTGTTCCTCTAGTTTTTGTATAGATTTAAGTTCACCCTTTTCATTCAGTATTTTACCATATCTAACTGTTTGTTCCTTTTTGTATATTATAGGATAAGACAATGCTTCAATAATCGATAGCCAGACTGGAATTTTCAAATAACATTGTCTTTTAATCTTCTCCCAGTTTAACCACAGAGACTCACGTATATAATGTCTTCTAAAGTACCCCTGTGTTTTAGTTCCTTTATACCATAGAAAAGCATGACACCCCAACAACAGATCATGTTCTTCTAATGTCAACAATCTAGTATTTCTTAATGTTATCCATTCCTTAACCCACATCAAATTTGTAGCTTGGTAATACAACTCCCAATTAGGCAAACCAAATCCTCTTATTCTAGCATCTTGCAAAAGTTTTAACTTTATTCTCACTTTCCTACCTTGCCATATAAATTTCAACACAATTTTATTTAAATCTTCAAAATAGTCTTTTCCAAGCCTAATTGGAATTGTTTGAAACAAATATAAAATTCTGGGTAATATATTCATCTTGATTGTTGATATTCTCCCTATTAATGACAGTTGTAAATTTTCCCATTTCGCCAAATCTAGCACTATCTGCTGTTTAAGTTTGATATAATTATTTTCTTTTAGTGTACTGTATCTTGCTGTCAAGTATATCCCCAAGTACTTGATCTTATTCGTGACCTGAATTTTCAATAGGTCTGCCAATTCTTCCTTTTGTCTTGATAGCATATTCTTTGTCAAGATCTTTGTCTTATATTTGTTTATTTTCAAACCAGCCACCTTTCCATATGTCTCTATCTTTTCTATCAATTTTGATGCTGTTTCGAGTGGGTCTTCTAGAAACCAGATCATCTGCAAATGCTTGCAACTTAAATTCTTCCTTTTTAATTTTCATCCCTTTTATATTCTTTTCATGTCTAATATTTCTATTTAGCACTTCCAAAGTTAACACAAACAACAGAGGTGACAGTGGGCACCCTTGTCTTGTTCCTTTTCTTATATCAATAGAGTCTGTCAGTTCTCCCTCTATCATTACCTTTGCCATTTGCTTATGATATATAGCTTCTATTGCTTGAATAAATTTTCTAGCAAAGCCCATCTGTTCCAGCAGTAACAACATGAATCGCCAATTCACGTTATCAAATGCCTTCTGTGCATCTAGAAATATTAAAGCCATTTGTTTTTCAGGATGTGCCTCATAATATTCCAAAGTGTCCAAAATTACTCTCATATTGTCTTTAATTTGTCTCTGGCAGAAATCCATTTTGATCAGGATGAATAAAATTATTTAAGTATTTTCTAAGTCTTTCTGCAAATATTGAAGCAAAGATTTTATAATCTGCGTTTAGTAGGGTGATAGGTCTATAGTTCTTGATTTGTAATGGATCGGCCTCCTCTTTTGGAACAAGTGTAATATAAGCTTCTGACCATGATTTAGGTATCCTCTTCTTTAACATAACTTCATTCATAACTTCCAGAAATGGAAGATTCGACGATTCTTGTAATGTTTTGTAAAATTCTGCCAGAAGTCCATCTGGGTCTGGTGCCTTTCCATTATTTTGCTTCTTGGGTGCTTCAGTTAGCTCCATCATCATTATATTGCTTTCTAACATTGTTTCAATCTCTTTAGGTATCTGGGGTAACTTAGCATTCTGTAGGTACTGTTTGACTCTTTCCTCATCAATATTCTCTTGTGTGTATAGTTTCCCATAATAGTCTCGAATGATTTCCTTCTTCTCTTTACTACCATAGCAAACTTGGCCTTGATCATCTATTAGTTGCAATATTTTCCTTGATTCTTTCTCCTTTCTCAATTTATATGCTAACCATCTACCTGGTCTATTTGTATCTTCAAAGTAATTCTGTTTAGCACCTCTAATTTTCTGTGCTAATTCTTCTTTTTCTATTAGACTCATTTTATGTTTAGTTATATCCATTTTCAACTTAATGCCTTTTTTCTGTGGCATTTTCTGTAGCTCTTTTTCAAGTCCTTTATACTCATCCTCTAATGCTATATCTGCAGGAAGCTAATCTTTTCATGGTATTTCTTTTCCTTGTATAGTCTATTATCAAGCCGCTGGCGTATGCCTTCATTGTATCCCATACATTTTGGATTGATGTATCTTCTTTTTTGTTTTCTCTAAAGAAAAAAGCCAGTTCTTTCTCCACCCAAGCTTTCTCAATTGAATCAATTCTGTATCTCTGTTCTTGCCATGTGAACATTAAACCTTGTGGAATAAGCCATCTATAATTCACCTCTTTTTTAAGTAGGAATTTGATCAAGAATCGGTATTCTCTTCTCAACTCTCTCACTCTTCTGGGTACTTGTTTTAAAACCACAATCTCCTTACCTTTATATTTCAATGTTTTCTTTCTTGCCACTTGCAATATTTGCGTTATAATGGCTTTCTTTGTAAATCTGATGTGAACTTCTCTTGGTAGGCTACTTCATCATCATTTGTTGGATGTTCTCGACTTTTTCATCAGTTTTCCCTGTTCTTTGTTCAATGTTCTCTGTTCTTTGTTTGATGTTCTCTATTCTCTTTTCAATATTCTCTGATCTTGTTTGAATATTTTGAATTCCTTGCATAATCATGTGCAGGGTCACTTTTTCTTTTTCTTGTTCTTTCTCTTGCCTTAACATTGTCTATATTAAACGTTGTCCTCCAAACGGTGGAGAGGAGGAAGTAGAAGTTGAAGAACCGGTAGCTGTTAATTTCCTACTCATTTCAAACAATTCAAAATCTTCAGGTTCTTCTAGACCTTAATCCGATTGTAAAGTAACCGATTGGGATTCCAAATAAAAATATAGGAAAAAAGAAGCCAAATAGTAATAATAATAAAAAAAGAAAAAAGAATTTCTTCAGGTTCTTGTATACCTTAATCCAATCGATTAATTAAATAACAATGAATATTCAAAAATGAAGGAAAAAACCATAAACATACACAAAGGAGAAAAAGTTGTAAAATCCTAAAAAAGATGGGAAAGTGAAGAATGAAAAGCTTTAAAAAAAGGAAAAATTCTTCAGATTCTTCAACACCTTAATCCAATTAAGAGGTCTCAAATATAAAAGACCACATAAGAGAAAAAGAGGGGGGGGAAAGCCAGGAAGATAAAAAGAAAGAAAAAACCAGTATTGGAGGTAGATGGAAAAACAAAAATACCAGAAAATAAAAAAGAGGAAAAAAAAAGGCTACTCCCTTAAAAAGAAAAGAAAGGGAATCATTAATACTAAAACTTTTCTTTTAAAATAAAAAACAAACGTAAAAAAATAACTTCCAAAGACAAGCATAAAGGGAAAAAAAAGCAAAGACAAGTTCCAAAGAACTAAAAGTCCAAATGGCTATTTCAAAAAGTAAACTGTTGAGGACGGGTAGCACAGCTTAGGAAAAATCAAGAGAACACACTGCACTTTGTGGAGCCACTCCAAGGCTCTTGTTATAACACTCTTCTCCAGAAACTTATCACCTTTTCTTTTTCTATAACCTTCAGCACCAGTCTCCAGCTGTTGATAGAAACCCAGAAGAGCACCTGCAATAATACTCTCCCATGTTTTTCCCTCTATCTTATCAAATAACAATGTCCTTGAAATGAAGTCTCAGTTCTTTCTTTCTCAGCTTTGTCTGGTCACAAGAGAAATAGAATATTTCCAAGCCTCTAGTTGGCAGTGTTACAAAGTTTCTTTACTTTCACTTTCACCCTCCTTTTCCAAGCAAAACGCAATAAGAATTAATTAAAAAAAAAGATATTTTAAAAAAAGAAATAACTAAATGGGAGTCTCTAGCCTAAAATAGTTACAAAATCAAAAAGGAGAAAAAAAATAGATGAAAAAGAAAAAAACAGTCCAGTTTCAAAATATAAGATCATGTATAGAAAATCCAGCAATGAGAAAAAAAAAATTACTTTGACATTCCTGTTTAAAATCGCCGCTTAATCACTTCTGTCAAAACTTTTACCGATTCTTTTTTTTCCTTAGGGTGTCCTTTCAGATCTTAGAATAAAGAAAAAGTTCTCACCAAACTGGCACACTCTCTCTTTCTGTTCTCTTCCATTTCGGAGCTGTCCCAACTTCAGCAGCTTTAATGGCTGCCTCTTTGCTACTGGCAAGAAGAGCTTCTCCTGGATCTACCAGGGACTTTGCGGTGTCCCTGGGATCGACAGGATGCGCTCTTCACTTTCACTATCTCTTCGGGATGGTTTAGATCTAATAGGATCGTCCAGGAGCAAAGTTATCGGCAGCGATTACAGACCTCCAAGTTCGCATGCCGTATCATCACGACGCCAGCTCTGCCCTCCCCCTTTGCTAAAATTTTTGAAGGCCACCCCTGAGAAGGCATTTAAACATTTTTCATCTCCCATCATCTGCATTTCCAGCAGGAGAAAGGAGCCCAAGTAGGGAAAGTAAAGAGATGAGTTATCCTGCACTGCAGGACTTCAGACAGAAGTTGGAAGGTCATCTTGTCAGAGATTTCCGGGTGGAACCTGCACCAAATAGGGAGCTGAAATAAAAGAAAATAATGGTCTTCTAGTCCAACCCCCTGCTTAGGCAGGAAACCCTATACCTGTTGTGGTTAGCCAGTAGCAGTGAGGAGGAGGTTCCCGAGGAGCCTGTGCTAAGTGCGCATGAGTGCAGGATGATTCGTAGAAGAGAACAGCTGAAGCAGCACAGGCGATTCGGGAGTAAGGATGCAACGTAATGGCCCCTTCCTTCAGGGAATATAAGCCTGGTTTCAAAAGGTTTTTGCTTTTTCAGAAAGCAAAAATGTTCGAAGGACCCAGCATTGTGTGTAGAGACTCCAGCTTATCTGAAGAATTCTGTCAAGGTTTTTCTGGTTGGACTAATTGACTGCAAGCCATCTTTTATCTGCAAAGAAGTTTATTTGCAGATTTAAGCTGTGAAGGTTTTGAGTTACTGAGTTTGTGTGAGATTTTCTTGCTGGTAACAGGGTTAGGTCAGAACAATACCAGAAGGGTCAAACTCAAGGCCTCCAGGCTGGATCCGGCCCACGATGTAGTTGGATTTGTCCTGTGGGGCTTTGGCCCGGCATACCCAGTGTGAAGAGAACACCTGCCAGCAGTTTGGGGAGTTGCATCAAACTGGCCACACCCACCCAGTTGGCCACATCTACCTGGTCAACCAAAGCCCTGATGGTCAACCACAACCCTGATGTGGCTCTCAATGAAATTGAGATTAACACCCCTGCCCTATACCATTTCAGACAAATGGTTATCTAATCTCATCTTTAAAAAAACTCCAGCATTGGAGCACCCACAAGTTCTGGAAGCAAGTTGTTCCACTGGTTAATTGTTCTAGCTGTTAGGAAATTCTTCTTTAGTTCTAAGTTGCTTCTCTCCTTGATTAGTTTCCATCCATTGCTTCTTGTCCTGCCCTCGGGTGCTTTGGAGCATAGCTTGACTCCCTCTTCTTTGGGGCAGCCCCTGAGATATTGGAACACTGCTATCATGTTTCCCCAGTCCTTCTTTTCATAAGGCTAGACATACCCAATTCCAGCAACTGCTCTTTATATGTTTTAGCCTCTAGTCCCCTAATCATCTTTGTTGCTCTTCTCTGCACTCTTTATAGAGTCTCAACATCATTTTTTACATAGTGGAGACTAAAACCGGAGGCAGCATTCCAAGTGTGGCCTTACCAAGGCATTATAAAGTGGTATTAACACTTCACGTGATCTCGATCCTATCCCGCTGTTTATACAGCCTGAAAGTTAACAAATGTTTCATTTAACAACAGAACTGTTGAAGTCAATTGCGGTCGTAAACTGAGGACTACTTGTAATCCAAGGGGGTTGAAGAATGGTTAGAATAGATGCTGGAAGAGGTGCATTACAGCAACTTCTGGTTGTACAGGCAAAATTTAAAGAAGGTAAAGAGAGGAAGCCATTACCTAAAGGAGAGTAAACAACTATCCAAACCAACATCAATTAGAGTTGTTTGCATATGAGCTCATCTGGAAAATATATATATATATATATATATGACTCAATGAAATCTATTTTGTACTCGCAATCACCACGATTCTTAGTTTTTCTGCAGCCACATTTGGACTTGGTTTTCATAGCCTGTTTCAAAAGAAACAAGCATTTTTCCCCTCTCTCCTGGCAAGGCTTTCTGACCCAGCTGGACGCCAAAAAAAAAAGAAAAAAATGAAGCACTTTCAAGCTCCTTACACCGGCCTCTTGGAGCCTACAGCCAAGCTCTGCAAAAAACCACCTGAGATGTTGATGGATTCAGCCAAAGCTGAGATCACCAGGGAGAATCACTCACTGGAAATGTAGGCCTGTTACAGTCCAAGTGCAGTTAATGTGAGATGTGGAAATTGCATTACGGTAATTCCATGCTGGGAGGAACCGTATCATTTGGCAATTCTGCTGTGTTGGAGCTAATGAAAGTGCTGAGTTTTTAAACAAGGTGGAGACCCCAAAAAGCTTCAGTGGTTTTAGTCTTTGCAAACTTCCATGCAATTTCACTCTGTTCTGCAGCTTGGAGGTTTAGTGTGGGCCAATAGTGGGATTAAAAAATATATATACTACCAATTCTGTGGGCGTAGCTTGGTGGGTGTGGCTTGGTGGGCATGGGGAAGGATACTGTAAAATCTCCATTCCCACTCCACTCCTGGGGGAAAGTTACTGCAAAATCCCATTCCCTCCCTACTCCACTAACCTGCTTTCCAACTCTGTTCTCCTGTGTAGGGCAACAAAAGAAGACCCAGCTGGGACTAGGGAGGCCAACAAATAGATGGGGCAGGGCCAGTCAGAGGTGATATTTGCCGGTTCTCTGAACTATTAAAAATTTCTAGAACTGGGCAGATTCGATGTATTAAAAATTGTATTTACTAAATAAAAGTAACTAGTGAACTAGATTAGTGACTAATTCAACCTTCATTGGACCCCCTGAGAGGTGATGGTGACTTGGGAATGGTGCACATTGCACAGCTCACTAGGTATCATGGGTATCACCGTGCAGAAACTGGGATTGCAAAATCCTTATTTTTGAGGTGTTGTCACAAAGATCTGGGGGTAAACGATGTTCCAAAACACCAGAAAGCAAGACAAGAAACTATGGATGGAAATTAATCAAGGAGAGAAGCAACCTAGACATAATGAGAAATTTCCTGGCAGGGAGAATGATGAATCAGTGGAACAGCTTGCCTTCATAGTTGTGAGCATTCCGTCACTGGAGGTTTTTAAGAAGAGATTGGACAAGCATTTGTCAGGAATGCTACCGGGTCTCCTGCCTGAGCAGTGGGTAGGATTAGAAGACCTCCAAGGCCTCTTCCAATTCTGTTGTTCTACGGCAGTTACAGTTATTCTATTACAGTTACACAAAGAGATTTAAGTACAAGTTGCTGCAGATGGCTGGGCAATCAATGAAAACCAGACTTTGGGCTAGTCATCAAAAGTCTGTGAGTTCTAGTCCCACCTCCATCTGTAACCCCGCAGTTGCTTCAGAATCCATCCCTCAGCCTGCAGTTGCTTCAGAATCCACCCTGCAGCCCACAGTTGCTTCAGAATTCACCCTGCAGCCTGCAGTTGCTTCAGAATCTATCCTGCAGCCTGCAGTTGCTTCAGAATCCACCCTGCAGCCCACAGTTGAATCCATCCTACAGCCCGCAGTTGCTTCAGAATCCATCCTGCAGCTCGCAGCTCTGCTGAATCATTCTAAAGCAACCTTCAACACCATCGGCTAGCACACAAGCAGCAATACAGATCTGGCATCAGCAGAGCCAAGGTGATATTCTTCACTGCCAGCTGATTTGCTGTGAGGTGCGTTCGGAGCTGACGGGCTCTGTCGCGAACTCGGAGCCCAACACCACCTTAGGCACGAAAAACCAACTGGGTGACTTTGGGCCAATCACCAAAAGACTGGGAGTTCTTGTCCTGCCTTAGACATATAAGCTTGCTGGGTCAGTCACACTATTTCTCAACTCAACTCACCTCCAAGGTGGTTGTTTTGGGGAAAACAGGAAGAAGAATGAGTACTAAGTATGTTTGCCACCTTGAGTTATTCATAAAAACAGTAATGGCCGGAAATAAATCAATAACTGAATGAGAACAAATCTGAAAAAAGCAAGAGAATTTTGTCTGTATGCTTCCAACTGCATCCCACTAATTAGCGTTAGGATAGATCTAAAATATTAGCAGCCAGCTGTTTTCCATGGAGGTAAACAGCATCTGGCCAGTTGTCCTTAATAGATTCCAGTCTTCAATCTTCCTGAGATCAGCTTTGCCTTATCGGTCCTGGCCTTTTCTTTGTGTTCTTCACCTAATGATCTTGCTGTCTTTCCCTTTTAAGCCCTGGAGAGCTTGTAATTCATGCCTGCTTCTGGCTAGCATGCAAACGTTGTCTTGCTTTGCTTTGAGCTGAATCCAATAACCAATTAAGCTTTTTAGAAAGGCTTATTTTGACTGGAGCTTTCATTTCCCGTCTCACAAAGATGGCCACATGAATTACAGTCGCTTCATGAGAAGAGTGTCATGGCTTAAAAAGTGAATTGGGAAACAACCTGGTGGTGCTTTCCAGTATTCAGCAGGTTCTGACCAGTTCTGGAGAGCTGGTGGCAGAAATTTTGAGTAGTTCGGAGAACCGGAAAATACCACCTCTGACTGGCCCTGCCTCCACTTATTCTCTGCCTCCCGAGTCCTAGCTGATTGGCTGGGTCTTCTTTTGTTGCCCTGCACAGGAGAATGGAGCTGGAAAGCAGGTTAGTGGGGGTGGGTGGGGATGGAATGGGATTTTGCAGTAACCTTCCCCTGCCACACCCAGCAAGCCACACCCACCAAGCAATGTTCACAGAACCAGTAGAAATTTTTTTGAATCCCACCACCGGTGAGTTCCCCGAACATTCACAGCGCTGTGTCCATTTCAGGATTCATCTTTATGGGTGGAGGTTTCCATCTGTTCATTTTGAGCCTTGCCACAGTTTCTGGTCATGACAAAGAAAGGAAGAAACGGGTTCAACAAAGGAGGCAGGAGACCTTACGGTCCAAGAGTAATTCACAGCATCTTTTTTTGCTGATAAGAGAAAATCAAGGTAATTGTGGATCCAGAATTATGCCACTTACACTCTGATGCTCCCGACAATGGAGACTAAGCTCGCAGTCAGCCCCTCCTGAAATTCAAGGATTCTTCGATTAACCACCATTCCAAGGCAAACTCTACAATGCCAGAAGCCGTCTTTCTTCCTTCTTAATTTGATAGTAAGCAAATAATATGATGTATCCTGGGGTCATTATTTATTTCTTGGCTCTCATGTTTGTAGAGTTGTAAAATTCAGTTTCCTGCATTGGAGTCACGTTTTTGTTTTTTTTAAAAAAATTGTCTCCACTGGTGCCAAAGAAGAATTTTATTTGATTTTTATTAGAAAAACATCTCTGTCCTGGGATTTGATGAGAAAGATTAAAGTTCCTTCCAACTCTAAGCCTAGTAGTGCTGATGAATAATAATAATAATTTTAAAAAAAGAAAGAAAGAAAATGGCAACTTTGCTATGTGTAAATATTGATGTGGAAAGTAAAAGTGGTTCCAGCGATAGTGGGATCAGGTTGGGTGTGATTCCTAAGCTAGGAGATCCAACAGATCCCAGGAGCAACATAGAGCTCTCTGTCCAGAAGAAGACTGTCTTCTCTTAGTGGTAATGTGTAAAATTCAGGCAGGAACATCACTGACTGTATAGGATTGCAGAATTGCAGGCTAATTCTGCTGATTGCCAGCAGTTTGATTCTCAGCCAAGGTTGACTCAGCCTTCCACCCTTCTGAGGTTGATAAAATGGGGACCCAGATATTTGGGGGCAATATGCTGACTCTGTAAACCACTTAGAGGGGGCTGGAAAGCACTATGAAGTGGTATATAAGTCTAAATGCTATTGCTATTGCTGTAGCACAACCACATAGCTATCACTGTGTGTAGGAACTTCTGCAGTATGGACAAAACCCTCTAAAGTCCAGAAGGGAAATTCTATACAGGCTCATGGAGAAAAATAGAGTTAATTAACGAGCCACAGTGGCGCAGTGGTTAGAGTGCAGTACTGCAGGCTACTTATACTGATTGCTGGCTGCCTGCAATTTGGCAGTTCGAATCTCACCAGGCTCAAGGTTCACTCAGCCTTCCATCCTTCTAAGGTGGGTAAAATGAGGACCCAAATTGTTGGGGACAATAGGCTAACTCTGTAAACCACTTAGAGAGGGCTGTAGAGCCCTGTAAAGTGGTATATAAGTCTAAGTGCTACTGCTGTTAAGATGCTGTGGGACTTATTATCCAGTGGGCAGGCAAATACTGGCCAATCCATTAGACATCAAGGTCTAACAGACAAGGACCGGAAGACAATGGTAATGACAGATATAGTGGTGCCTAGTGACAGCAACATCAGGAAGAAGGCATATAAGAAGCTGCAGAAGGACCTGGGTCTGAAGGAGGAACTAGAGAGTAGGTGGAAACTCAAGGCCAAAATGAACCCAGTCATGGTAGGAACACTTGATGCTGTGACCTCTAAACTGGGAGAGTGGCTCCAATAGATCCCAGAAACAACACCAGAGCTCTCTGTCCAAAAGAGTGCAACACCAGGTACAGCTAAGATTCTGTGCAGAACCCTCAAATTCCTGGGTCACTGGAGAGGACCCAAATTTGTAGAGACACATAATGCCCATAGGAACTACTTTAGGTTTTTCTTTCCACATCCTCTCTAGCTCCCTCTTCAGGCCCTGGTACTTTTCCAGCTTCTCACACAACTTCCTGATGTTGTCATTTGGTGCCACTACATCTATCGCCATCACTGTCTTATAGCCCTTATCTAATAGCAAGAAGTCTGGTCGGCTGGCTAGTAGCAATAGCGATAGCACCAGGGTTGGGCTGCCAGGGGTGCGCAGGGGTTTAGGAGATCCCCTAGCTAAGATTCTGTGCAGTTCGGAGAACCCCTAAATCCCACTCCTGGCTGGTCCCCACCTACTCCTCCACTCCATTCCCAGGAATCCCCACGTGGCCCATTTTGGAGGCAGGTAAGTGCAGGGTGCGCACGGAGGCTCAGGGAGGGTGAAAAGCAGGCCTTGTAGAAGTTCGAGAAGGCCCCATATGGGCCTGTTTCCACCTTTCAGAAAGCCCCCAGAGCCCAGGGAGGCCATTTTCACCCTGCCAGAAGCTCGAGAAAAGCCTCCAGAGCCCAGGGAGGGCAAAAATGCCCCCCCCTCCGCCATGGTGCAGGATGGTGCACCATGGCCACACCCACTCAGCAACTGGGCAGAAAACCCTTTGCTAAATTTTTTGACGCTATTTTGGGATAGTACTAGACTTATATATCACTTCACAGTGCTTTAGAGCCCTCTCTAAGTGGTTTAAAGAGTCAACATATCGCCCCCCCAACAGTCTGGGTCCTCATTTTACTGATTTTAGAAGGATGGAAGGCTGAGTCAACCTGGAGCCTGGTGAGATTCGTACCTGCTTGTCTGTCTCCCCTCAATGCTCTCTTGGAAAAAAAGAATACTGCGTTGTTAAAAGTGATTGTTTTGTAGTCCATTGAGAAAATAATATTATATGGTAGTTGTTGTCATTGCAATAGTAGCATGATATCATTTGAACGTTGGAGGAAAATAACAAGTACAAATGACTATAATTTTATCTCATTTTGATTGCCTTTACTCAGGATACTTAACCTGATTACTGAATTAACCTATTTTCTGAGTACACATAATATACTGACTGATTAGGCAAGCTGTTGCTAAGCTATAAAAAACAAATAAACAAGCTCCTAACCAAGAGGGAAGACCAAAGGTGTGATCTGAAGATTTGGTAAGAAGGCCACTCCATCAACTATTGAAATTTATTTCATTTTTATTTATTTATAAACATTTGTATCCTCCTGAGCTCAAACAATTCTGGGTGGTTTGGCATGAGGAAAATCAATCATCCAATCATTCAAACCATGACAATGATATCAAAATAGCCATGCAAAATGGAACATGCTCAGCTTGTCACTGTGAACCTGTCAACAGCAATAATAAACTTGTTTTTTTATGGAATTCTGTACCATGGAAACCATAAGGGAGCCAATTTGGTCTAGTGGTTACAGCACCAGGCTAGAAAGTGGCATTTCATGAGTAGGGTAGGGTAGGGTAGGGTAGGGTAGGGTAGGTTAGGGTCAGGTAGAATGGAATGGAACGGAACAGAACAGAACAGAACAGAACAGAACAGAACAGAACAGAATAGAATAGAATAGAATAGAATCATAATTGGAAGGGGCTTCTAGTCCAATTGGGAGATCTTCTAGTCCAATCCCCTGCTCAAGCAGGAGACCCTATACCATTTCAGACAAATAGCTGTCCAACTTCTTCTTATAAACCTCCAGAGATGGAGAACCCACAACTCCTGGATGCAAGTCCTTCCACTGATTGATTGTTCTCTCACCATCAGGAAATTTCTCCTTATTTCTAGGTTGGATTCTCTTAATAAGTTTCTATCCATTGCTTGTCTTGCCTTCAGGTGCTTTGAAGAATAGGTTTGCGCCATCTTCTATGTGACAATTCCTCAAATGTTGAAAGACTGCTATCATGTCCCCTCTAGTCCTTCTCTTCGCTAGTTGTAGACATACCCAGTTTCTGCAGCTATTCTAGACATACCTTAGCCATGAAACCCAGCTGGGTGACTTTGGGCCAGACACTCTGTCTCAGCTCAACTTGCCTCATAGTGTTGCTGTTGTGGGGGAAATAGGAAAAGGAAGGTGTGTTGGACATGTTTTCCTTGATCTTGACTTATTTGTGAAAATAATAAAGGCAGGACATCTTAGATGTATGCACAGGGTGGGCAGATTATCCTTGGAGATTTTAGTCCCGTGAGATTTCTAAACCGAGTCAGATAAATTTGAAATGTCAAATAAGATAGCAACAAATGAATTATTCCTTCTATTCAAAGCATGAAATCTCAATCAAGCTGATTTTAATTGATGGGACAATTCAGATGTGTGTGTGTGTGTGTGTGCGCACGCGCGCGCTCAATTTGTTGCTTTCAACCATTGCATCAGAGCACTCTCAGTACAAAACAATTCAACATTTCACACTGAATCAACAATTTCAAATCAAATCAGGGTTGATTTGCACACCCCTACTAATTGAGGCTTAGAGTACTCAAACTGAGAGCTTGTAAAATGCATTGCTGTGTCTTAATTTTATGTGGCTAAGATGGTTGTATAACATGATATGGATTTTGGATTTCCTGAAGGAATTGGCTGCTGTTGGAAAGTTTTGGCTGAGAAGTTTGCGGTGGGAATGAAAAGGAGGTTGAAAAGAAATTCACAACAATGTTTAAAAGAGAAGTGGAAAGCTACTGTTATCATCACAGCACAATGGCCTTCACTCGCTAATAAGTATAACTTGTAAGCCACACAGAGTCACATTGTAGGGGAGATGGGTGACATCAAAATTAATAAATAAAAATCAAATAATAAAATAGAATAGATTTGCCCCCAACACTGGAATATCCCTAATTATCTCTATGATTTATGGATGGCAAAGTTCCCATTCCACCACAGAATTATTCTGAGATGTATGGAATGTTTGAATATACTGTAGGATCATTAAAGGAAAAAAAAATCAAAAGGAAGAGATGATTTTATATAGCTGGTAAAGCTGAAGACATAAACATGATAAATATGCGATGCAAATGAATCCATTGCCACGTTTAGCCCTGATTTCACAAGTAAGTCACATTCGCTCCAGATATGAAAGCATTCCGTTCAATTTATGATCTTGGGAATGGTGAAGCATTCAAGAGTTTGATGTATACATTCCATCTCCTTGAGGGTTTGATCCATGGAGGCCCATGTGTGATGGAATGTGTATCTAGAGAAGCAGTGGAGGAGGGGGAGTCTTGGCAGCACAGGCTTTCTCAGAGATAAATCCAGATTAAGAAGGGAGGCTCAGCCAATCTCATTGCACATATGTTGTACTCTGACAATAAAGGTAATAATAGCTGCAGAATCCCAAACTGGATGGGGGACTGGGAAGACGTTCAGGGTAGCCCCATTCTAGAATCTCTCATGATATCTAGAAGGTTAGAAGGTTATATAGCCTTAGTTTGGCAAGATTCTGTCTATTGGATGTAAGCAAATAAACAATTGAACTTGATTAGATTTTGCTGTGAGGCTCTGGTTTGGGCCTGACATCATATGTGTGGGCCTGTGGAGCAGCACCAAAACCATTGTGTCAAGCCAACTAATATTCATTCATTCATTCATTCATTCATTCATTCATTCATTCATTCATTCAATTTCTATACCTCCCATTTCACCTATGTGACTTTGGGCAGTTTCAAGGTTAGTTTGGAACTTCATCACTCTTATGGACACTCCATTTTCATTCCCCAAAACAGCCTTTAGTAAAATATTGTGACTAAGATGGGGTGTCAAGTCACAACAACATAAATAAGAATAAGGAAACTGAAGATTCTTCTTCTTCTTCTTCTTCTTCTTCTTCTTCTTCTTCTTCTTCTTCTTCTTCTTCTTCTTCTTCTTCTTCTTCTTCTCCTTCTCCTTCTCCTTCTCCTTCTCCTCCTTCTCCTTCTCCTTCTCCTTCTCCTTCTTCCAAAATCCTAGCAAGGTTTTGTGCAGTTTTTTCTGTAGAGAAAACTACTACCCATTAATTTTGGGGGACATTTTGGGTTTTGGAACATCTTTATAGAGCATTTATTTATGCCTTATAAAAGCACCTCCTTTTTAGCTTTACAGCTAAGTGTATTCAATAGCAGGAGATTTATGCAAATGCATGAGATAAATAGAACACTAGCTATGGAAATAGTTTAGTACCCCAGTAAGAGGAAATAAATCTCAGGCAAAAAGTAGGAAATCTTACCCCAAATCAGATCATAGGATCCTTTTCTTTGGGCTCACCTGTATCCTTTTAGCTCATCTCATCATTGTCAGCCATTCAGTCATGTCTGATCCTCGGCTACTCTATGGCTCAGCACTCTCCATGCCCCTCTGTCTTATACTACTTTCTCCAGATCCACCATGGTCATCCCAGTGTCATCTTTTATAGTGTCCAGCCAACGGGTACTAGGGCTCCCCTTCTCCTTTTTCTCCTGATCACTTCCAGCATGAATGCCTTTTTGAGTGATTCAGATCTCATGTGCCAAAGTATGATAGCCTCTGTTTGGCAATCTTGCTTCAACTGATATGTTTGGTGAGGTCCAGTCTACGATTTCTTTGTCTGTGATTTTTTTGCAGTCCATGGGATGCATAATAGTCACATCCAGAACCATCTTTACCTTATCTGGTCTTAAACAATTCAGGAGATCGACTTTGAACAGGAGGCAGAAAAACACTTGGGGACCGGGGGGGGGGGGGTGACAATCAGTGGCATTTCATTATTTTATTAATCAATCCTAGTTTCAAACTTCACTTGTAGACTGGTAGAAGACTCAACTTGGGAATTTCTGGGTAATTATATATTAAGAATTGATGAAATGGCTTTCATTATTATTACATTGTTTTTTCTAAACATATTATAGCAATAGCACTTAGACTTATATATCACTTTATAGCCCGCTTTAAGTGTTTTACAGGGTCACCATATTGCCCCCAGCAATCTGGGTCCTTATTTTACCAACCTCGGAAGGATGGAAGACTGAGTCAACCTTGAGCCTGGTGAGATTCGAACTGCCAAATTGCAGGCAGCCAGCTGTCAGCAGAAGTAGCCTGCAGTACTGCATTCTAACCACTGTGCTGCCACGGCTCTTAGTATGGCAGTGTATCTGAACCTTAGCAACTTTCAGATAGGTAGACTTCAAACTCCCAGAATTCCCCAGGCAGCAAACTGCTAAGGCTGAGAAACAGTATATTATGGCAATTTTTATCAGCATTCTAGAGACCTGTATTTTATTTGTCTAATCTCAGGTAACCTACTTGAAGTGGGTTTTTCCTCTTTGGCAGATTAATAAGGAAAAAAAAAATCAAACCAGGAAATAATGGAGATTATTTCATTTTACAAAGTAGGATTTAATACCTCTGAGAACCAATCAACCAAGATCCAAAGTTTTAGCACGATGCACAGATTATATAAGGGTATTTCATTTTCAGCATTGTATTTCCTGAAATAATTTGCCTGTTGGGAGTTAGAAGAAGGAATATGCAATTCTTCCAAAATATTTTCTAGTTTTACATGTATAGAATCCCATTTTCGGAATATATAATTAGTGATAGATGAGAAAATTAAACTAGCTCTGTCTTCTGAATCTTTGAACTATTGACCACCTAGATCTATCAAAATATCTTTTCCAAAACTTTAGATTAGCGATTTTAATTGCCACCCACTTCTCTATCAAGGACATTGTGCTCTTACATAGTAGCATGAAGAATCTCCATTCCCTGCCTTTTTCTGAGATCATTTAAATCTGCAAAAAGGTTTTGAGGTTTGAAATCAATATAATTAATGGATGATGATGGTCATTTGGTATTCTTTTTTATACAATGCCCCTGTTTGCTCTAGCTGAAGGACTTAAGGGGAATATAACAGAAAATCCATTAGGATGGGGAAAAAGATATATTTGAAGTTCACAACAGTTGACCAAGGGTATATTAAAATCATGACAGATGAATCATACTAGTTTCATGGGCACTGCCTTAGTTGCCAGTAGTTTCTGAGTATCATTCAACGTGCCGGTGTTGACTGACAACATTTTCCATTGCTTGGTTCCTAGTTACTTTGGAGCAAGTAAAAACCACCCCTTTCATGTCATCATCACTAGAAGGGGAGGCACAGTGGCTCAGTAGCTTAATGGTGCTGGAGATGGTCTCAGGTCTAGCGGTTCAAGCCCTAGCAAGGGTGAGTACCCTTGTGGCAGGGTGAGTACCACTCACCTCATCTTCTGTCCACCTAACAGTTCAAAAGCTTGTTCTATGCAAGTAGATAGATAGGTACCACTTCAGTGGGGAAACAAATTGGTGTTCTGTGCAGGCAGTCAAATTCATGATGGCCGTGAACCGTCCTGGTTATATTCTCCGTTGGTGAGGCAACTCCGGGAAGGGGGCCTTGGGTGATGCTGCTGTTTTTCTCTCTCTGGTGTGAAGCCAGCTCACCTTCCTTTGGCATATCTTGTGAAGCATGCCAGCATTTCCTACAACAGGGCTGATAGTTTGGCAAGCCAATCTATGGCTCTGCAATAGTGTCGTGGCCTCCTGGCTGCTGGAACACCGCCGTATTCTTATTATAATAATAATCAGTGAGGATGCTATTCTGCATTTGATTAGAGGGGTGAGAGTCCAAGACAGATCTCTTTTTCAGTGACCACAAAGAATCCAAGACATAGGTTTTCTAGAATCTCAATTCCCAAAATCTGCAGGTGGGGGGTGCATTTTATAACCATTCAGAGTCAGTCAGCCTCAACCAGCTTTGATTCATTATTTGCAGTTTGGTAAGGCCTGATGCAGAGTCCTATTTGACAGTATTTCAGTGGCTCTTTTCATCACCAAGAAGAGGCAACCTCCTCTTGTCCCCAACCCAGGGGATTAGCTAATCAGTCTTGCATGCCCTTACGCTCTTTTTCTTCCAACTGTTGCAAATAAAATCAGGCTTCTGTGCTAACAGAGACGTCAATACACCGTATCACTGAGGTTAGGTTTCGCCTGATTCAGGTTTGTTTACATGTGGCCAGACAGAGAACTGATGAATTGCCACAAAGAATGCAGCTTCTAACATCCTGTTCTCTCCAACTCTACAGCTGGGAAAAGCCGTAATGTTCCCTTCCCCCTCTACTTCATGCCAACGGACTGAATAACACAGCATACTGCTTATTGCAGTCCCAAAGGCTGCTAAGCTGTTTGGGTCAGTAATCCAAGATGAGATTTCTCTGTTACTCTTGTTTTCTAACCTTTTGATTGCTACTGTAATGAGCTTCATAGTGGATTTCTTTCAAAATTGATGAGAAACGCCACTAACTTTATTTCATTTATATCCCACCTTTATTTTTTATTGTTGCCTTTATTGGCAAATGAGTCTACTGCTCCTTCCTTCTCCTATTTTCCTCACAACAACCCTGTGAGGTGAGTTTGCGAGAAACAGGGGGAGGGAGGAAGAGAGAGAGAGAGAGAGAGGACAGAGGAGAGAGAGAGAGAGAGAGGAGAGAAGAGGGAGGAGGGGGGGGGATGGTTTTCAGGTTTAAGGTAGGACTAGAACTGGTAATTGGCTCAAAGTCACCCCGTCAGTGACTCTCATGCTAAGAGGGGGACTAGAACTCAGAGTCTCCTGGTGATTGGCTCATATTCACCCAGTCAATTTTCATGCCTAAGGCAGGACTAGAACTCACTGTCTCCTGGTGATTGGTCAAAAATACCCAGATGTCTTTCATGCTTAAGGCAGGACTAGAACTCACAGTCACCTGGTAATTGGCTCAAAGTCACCCAGCCAGTGACTACTGGGAGACTAGAACTCAAAGTCTTCTGGTGATTGGCCTAAAGACACCCAGATGTCTTTCATGCCTAAGGCATGGCTAGAGCTCAGTCTTCTGATGATTGGCCCAAAGTCTTCCAGCTAGCTTTTGTCCCTAAGAAGGGACTAGAACTCAGTCTCCTGGTTTGTAGCTTAGTGTCTTAACCACTAGACCAAATTGGCTCTTGGTGGTAGCTACATCCCTTTTTGATCTGGAAACAAAGGGGAAAAAAGGAAATAATCAAGTTGATAAGAATACAGATGGGCGAATATCTTCTCAAACTTCTTAGGGAGCTGAGATACCTTCCTCATAGGTAGTCATAACATTTAGGACCAGGGGTGGGATTCTACTAGTTTGCACCTATTCACTAGAATCGGTTGTTAACATTCTAAGCAGTTTGGAGAACCAGTTGTGAGAAGAAATTACTTGCCTAATCCTGTAAGGAGGGCAGGAAGGAAACATTCTGGTGTTGCTTACAGAAACTGCCTCTCCGTTAACCCTTATTATATTTTTGGCAGGACTAGACTTCCTGTCTCAGGAACATCTCTGGAGTTTTTTCCCCCTACTTTGCTGGTACTTTGCTTGTGTGGAGTGACCATTCAAAGTTACAGTGGCAGACTTAGGACCATTTTTCACACTTATGACTGTTGCAGCATCCCTACAGTCACAAGAGGCTAGGCGAGGAGATGCATGCCTCGATGTAACATTGAGTTGGCCACGCCCAGCCAATAACATGACCACCAAGCCATGTCCATCCAGTCACATGATCACCAAGCCACGCCCACAGAACAGGTTGTTAAAAAATTTGAATCCCACCCCTGTTTAGGACACCTTTTAGTTTGGTGAAAGATGAATGAAGAGGGGTTTAATTGAAGTCTGTACATACTACATATACTTTCTGGCAAAGAGAAAGTGCTTTGGGGGGAAAAAATTCTCATTTTCTTGGAACGCCAGGACTGTGAGTCATTCCATAAAGCTGATTTGGAAGATTTAGAAGAGACAAATGAAACATCATCTGCCCTTTATTGGTAATGATAGCTGCTAATTTGGACAGCTATAAAAAGGGATTAGATAAATTCATGGAGGACAGGTTTACTGAAGGCTATTAGTCTGGAAGACTTAATATCATCTCCAGGTAAAGAACATAAAATACCTTTGGATTTTAGGTCCATCCAGTCCATCAGATTGTGTCACACAATGGCCAATTGGCTACATTTTTCCTTTTTTATTGTGTCATTATTAATCTTGATTTTGTAGGAAGGAAATCAAACCCTCCCTGACATTTATTCTTCCTTCTGTTTCTTTCATTCCAATCTCTCTACCATTCCCAGGGGAAAACGTTAGGAATTCCATTGGCAACAAAGACAACAAACTTGACAAAGAGTTTGAAATTGACCAAAGGTGGAAGCCCAGTCAGTATGGCTGGCTGACAAATTCTAGGAGTTGAAGTCTACAAAGTCTTAAAGTTGCCACGTTTGAAGATTGTTGCTTTACTCCACCAGACCACCACTTCTATTTTTAATGTTAATTGAACAAGAAATAAATGGGAAAACTACAGCTTGGCAGGCTACCTGACCCTAGAGTGCCCCCTTTTTGGAGAATCAATCCATTACACTTTCTAAAGTAAGGGTTCCCTACAGAAGTGGTATTTGAGGTAGAGAACTCAACATAGCCACCTCCAATATCCAATTTGGATTCTCCCAGTATTTTTGTTCTGAGAAATGATCCCCTCTGCTTCAGTCAATTGACTATGCTATACTTTCTTTAACCTCAGCCTCCCAAAGCTGCTTTTTCAAGAGGTAACTGGGCTTTCTGGTTTTTCTTTGAAGACGTTTTGCTTCTCATCCAAGAAGCTTCTTCAGTATTGAAAAAGCTTCTTGGTTGAGAAGCAAAACGTCTTCAAACAGAAAGTCCAGTTGCTTCTTGAAAAAGCATATTTGGGACAACGATGACCTGGACGACTGAGAATCTCCATAGACATTAACCTCAGCTTGGAAACAAACCCAGTTCTCCTTCTAACAATTACATTACATCACTTCAAAGCAATGATATTTATATACACTAATTACAAATCCTTGACACTGTATTACTTAGATAATTTGGAAACATTTGGGAAGATTACAAGTCTGGGCCTGAACAATCTACTTCTACTGATATGTCAGGCACAAAGGATCAGGACCGCATGTTCAGTTGGAGTTGAAAGATTTATTGCTCAAGACTGTAGTCAAATAAAGTCCATTATTAAACTGGCACCAGATCAGAGGTGGTATTCAGCAGGTTCTGACAAGTTCTGGAGAACCGGTAGCAGAAATTTTGAGTAGTTCAGAGAACCGGCAGATACCACCTCTGACTGGAGATTTTACAGTATCCTTCCCCTGCCACGCCCACCAAGCCACGCCCACAGAACAGGTAGTAAAAAAAATGAATCCCACACTGCACCAGATCAGAGTCAGCGGAATTCAAGAGGGGTTGGAATTGGACCATTTGCGGCAATGCAAAGACTCTGAGCTAATGACCTGCTTAACTCCACCTCTCAGCTTTTCCTCTCTTCTCCTACTGAAGTTTCTGAAATCCAACACAGATGTGAAATTGCCAGAATCTCTCCCCAGTTCTACATACCTGACCTGATAGATCCATCAAGAGAGATAGATTCTGGATCCCATAATGGGAATGCCACTAGCAATTCCAGGAACATAGTCTTTTTTTTTTTATTGTGATACTCATTCTCTGGATTATCTTTCCCACAAAGATTGGATTTGCCTAAACTTTGCTGCTCTTTCATAAGACTTTGAGGACCTAGTTTCATTCTTGAGCTTGTGCAATTGAACCTGTATCCTATAGTGGTGTTGGTTGAACCTGTATCGTATTTGTGTTTATAGTGGTGTTGGTTGGTCTTTTACCGCTGATTGCTGTATATATTATTTGTTAGTGTGTTGGGCTAGAAGGCCTCCAAGGTCCCTTCCAACTCTGTTATTCTGTTATAATCTTTTAATCTTGCTCTTAATCATTGTTAGCCATCCAGAATCAGGCATTTGAGATGGGCATCTGTGTAAATTAAATAAAGACACTTTTAAGCCTCACTGTCCATGTTTCATCACTATGGAAAAATCTATCTGTCTGCTTGCTAAGAGTTGACACCAACTTCATGGCACATAATCAATGACCTATGCCTCAGGAGGTAGTAAACAGTCATCAATATCAATAGCTTTTAATAATCTGATCTCCTATGAGCCTGCCCAGTCCAATTTTCATTTAAAACCCATCCAGACTGGATGTTTTTATCACAACTGCAGTCAACACACCTCCAAATACCAGAGAAGCATCAGCAGGAGAGATACATGACTCTTGTTTATCAGTACCTCAAAGGCTCTGGTTGATTACTGTGAAAACGAAAATCTATACGAAAGTGAATCTTGGTCTGAATCACCTGGGTTACTTGATTTTTGTGTCTGGCTGTTAACCTTTCAAATTCAACAAGATCTGGGATGAGGAAGCATCTTCTTCCTTTCTGGCTGCTTTAACTGAAGGAGAAAGTTCAAGCCCTTCTTTAGACCCCATCCTAATTCAATCCTAATTCTTGGTATTAAAATGGACTGCTGTACTTAAAAAATGCTTTCTAGTTAAGGGATGTGGTGGATCAGTGGCTAAGACGCTGAGCTTGTCGATCAGAAAGGTCGGCAGTTCAGCCATTCGAATCCCTAGCACCGTGTAATGGAGTGAGCTTCCGTTACTTGTCCCAACTTCTGCCAACCTAGCAGTTCAAAAGCACGTAAAAATGCAAGTAGAAAAATAGGGACCACTTTGTTGGGAAGGTAACAGCATTCCCTGCGCTTTTGGCATTTAGTCATGTTGCCCATATGACCATGGAGACGTCTTCAGACAGTGTTGGCTCTTTGGCTTTGTAACAGAGATGAGCACCGCCCCCTAGAGCCAGAAATGGCTAGCATAGATGTGTGAGGGGAACGTTTACTTTTACCTTCTAGTTACAGATACTCTTTGACTTACGACCACCACTGAGCCCAAAATTTCTGTTGCTAAGTGAGACCATTGTTGTGAGTTTTGCCCCATTTTATGGCTTTTCTCAGCATAGTTGTTAAGTGCACCACTGCTTATTAAGTTAGTAACATGGTTGTTAAGTGAATTGGGTTTCCCCATTGACCTTGCTTGTCAGAAGGTTATAAAAGATGATCACATAGCTGCAGGACACGTGACCGCATTTAAATTTTGATCAGGTGATCATGGGGAAGCTGCCACTGCGGTGAGCGTGAAAAATGATCATAAATCATGGCCAATGTAACATTAAATGGTCACTAAACATCAATACAGGTAGTTAAGGACTATCTGCATCGACATGTTATTTCTCATGTTATCTAATTATCAGGGCTTGATCAGCCTCCTATAAAGGTCTAAAGAGTTCATCAAAAAACCTGAGTAATAAAGGTTAACACAAATATTCAGACTGGCCGGAAATCCCGCTCTAGTTTTCCATTCGATCTGACTGACTCAGTCAGTTCATGAGATTGATGAAAAGGAAGAATGAGCTCAGAATAAGGTTTGTTTGTACAAGGGCTTTTGGTCCAGAACATTGTGCTGAGATCAAATGTAGAGCAGACACAAATGGATGCATCAGATTAGATTAACATATGCAAAGCTCACAATTCAGAGTAATGAGCTAGAAGAGTAAATAAGAAAGGAAGCAACAAGAAGTGCTTTGTCATAAATTAGATCGTGCACAGTAGGGAAGAATTTTTTTTTTTCCTGAGACAAGGTACATACTGTATTTGTTTCCAAATCTACCAACCCAACAGGCTTGACTTAGGTGGAATTACTTAAAATTGTTCTATACTAAAGGTCATCAAGCTACATGATTTCCTTGGGGTTTCCATTTGCAATTTGGGTCCTATGAATTTCATTTTTCATTCCTCTGTTCAGCAGATGGTTGTTCACAAGAGATTTAGGCTGCTACCGGATCAGTTTCCTTGAGCATTGATTCATTCCTCTCAAAAGCCAAGTCCTCTCCTCTGGTCTCCACAAAATTTGTTCCACATCTCTATGGAGAATTTTGAAAGTCGTTTTCACCCAACTATACTCAAAGACATGATGGAGAATTAACATATTGTCACCCAGATTTCAAAATAAACAAACAGAAAACAACAATGCTGATCAAGAATATGTCTTCTCAGGAAAGTGATATATTGAATAAAAAGTTGGGCTTTAGAGTTGAGAAAAAGGTGAAATACTTAGGGGTTATGTTGACTAATACAAATATCAAACTGTTTCAAAATAACTATGTCCCTCTTTAGAGGGATATTAAACAGGATTTACAAAAACGGGATAAATTGCATTTATCACTATTGGGTAGAATCTCTGTAATTAAGGTAAATATCTTACCAAAAATGCCTTTTTTATTCCAGACATTACTAATACTTACAACTGATAATCCATTTAAACAATGGCAGAATGATATTTCTAAGTTCATATGGCAGGGGAAAAGACCAAGAATTAAATGCAAGTTACTGCAAGATGCTAAGGAAAAGTGGGGTTTGGGTCTGCCAGATATGAAATTGTACTTTGATGCATGTTGCTAGACCTGGGTAAAAGAATGGGTGAGCCTCCAGAATAAGAGGCTACTCTAATTAGAGGGCCATGAATTAAGAATTAGATGGCACAGCTACTTATGGTATGATAAATCTAAAGTCAATGTTGATTTCAATAACTATTTTGTTAGATGTGCCATACTAAGAGTTGGAATAAATATAAAACAAGGCTCTCTACGAAGTTGCCCCTTTGGGTGTCAACACAGGAAGCCTTTTTCAGAAAAGAAATGGTGACAAAGCCAAACTGGTTGATGTATGGAAAAAAAAAACTTTCAATTCTGGTGACCAAACAGTAAAGCCAATGTCAGCTTTGAAATTCAGCTGCCACATTTTTTTAAAGAGAGTTGGAGGAGTTGAAAAGTTCAAGGTTATTCTGTATGGCGTATTAGGAAATTCCAGTGGCAGTTAATTGGTTCTCGTGATTTATGAAGTGTAGAAGAAGTGGGAGGAGAGAAGAAAGGAGGATTCTGTGTAACGCGCGAAAAATTTTCACTTTAGGAATTTGCCTTTGACATGCCAGATCTGTTTCTAAATAAATCAATTGGAGAGAAAATGTCTCGGAGTGATTGTTATCATGGATACTTTCTGGATGCCTTACAGCCAAGGGAAGAACTCCAATCAGAAGGTTATGTTTGCCATTGGTTTATTTGTCAACATATCATCACTCAAAGGAGCTCAACATTGATTCAGACCAGGGGGAGTGGGGAGGTAGGATTTTTCCAAAGCAGAAGGATATTGGCGGCTAGGGAATCTCTTGTTCAAAATAAAAGTGCATGATTGGTCTCTGTTCACTATCAGAATGTGTTCATTATTAGAAAAACCAGGATAAATTGCAGAAATTATAGACTTCATCTGGCAAAAATTCCAGGGAATAATTCTGCTTGTGGTCAGTTTGTGAATTTTTGCTTAAATTAACCATTGAATTAACCATTGATAGAAAATTCAGTTGTTTCATCCTTTTCAGTAAAAAGGTCTTTTTACAGCTGCTTGTTACATGATGAATTTCTGCCTTCATGCAATTAGTCAGCAAAGCTTGTTTTTACACCACTAAAATAAAGCCTTCAGTTTCTCTTTCTTTCTTTCTTTCTTTCTTTCTTTCTTTCTTTCTTTCTTTCTTTCTTTCTTTCTTTCTTTCTTTCTTTCTTTCCCTTCCCCTTTCTCTTTCCCTTTCCCTTTCTCTCTCTTTTTCTTTTCTCTCTCTCTCTCTCTCTCTCTCTCTCTTCCTTCCTTCCTTCCTTTCTTCTTTTCTTTTTTTCATGTGAGTTTTTATTGGCTTTTCCATCTATATCTTCCAAGTATTGACCATGTAGTGGCTTGTTCTTGCAATTAACAAATTACCCTTGACTGAAGATCGGCACACTCCTTCCTTTAGTTTTTGAATTTTTCTTTCTATATACAGTCTTTACCTTTCTTTTGTTGTCGTTGTTCAGTTGCTAAGGCTGGATAGCACTTAGAAAAACTGCAGCTTGACAAAAAAAAAAAAAATCCACAGCCACACTGTTTGGTCTGCAACTGTTAATGAACCCATGGACCACAGCAAGCCAGGCTTCCCTGTCCTCCTCTCCCAGAGTTTGCCCAAATTCATGTTCATTGTGTCAGTGATGCTATCTAACCATCTCCTCCTCTGTTATCCCTTTCTCCTTTTGCTCTCAGTCTTTCCCAACATCAGGGTCTTCTCCAAGGAGTCTTCTCAATTGATGGTCAAGGAATTGGAGCTTCAGCTTCAGTATCTGAAATCAGGGTTGATTTCCTTTAGAACTGACTGATTTCAACTCCTTGCAGTACTTTCATGTATCTGTTCACAACCAGTGGTGGGATTCAGCTAGTTCGCACCAGTTCGGTTGTTAAATTTCTGAGTTTACCGGTTGTTAAATTATTTGAATCCCACCACTGGTTCACAACAATGTGAAGTCACAGCTGCCAATTCTTTAGCTGGTGTTGGCCTTCAGGAAGACCAAGTTCTTTCCAGGAACCTAGAATGTCATAATATATCAACTTTTGCCTTTTGCAAAAGACAGATGGATTTTTTTTGGTCAACCTTCAGGTTTTCTAAGTGTCACCTAACCTTTATTATTATTTAGAAACAAATTGGACCAGACCCTTGGATCCAGAAATCTTCGTACCAGAAGGCTTATGTTCCATTTCATAAAATGTTGCATTTATTTATTTGTTTGTTTGTTTGTTTTTTGTTTGTTTAATACTGCCACCTATTCGCCCATGGTGACTCGAGGCAGCTTACACAATGTAAAACCATGTTTAAAACAAAAAATAAAAATAAAAAAGAATAAAAACTAACAAAAAGAATCAAATAAATTAGTAAAGTACAATAGAACAAAAAAATTGGGGGGGGAGGGGTTAACTGGATATGTTAATTCAGATCGTAGATAATTTGTGATGGCAATAGAAATTCAGCCTTCCCCAATGAAGAACGTTGCACACAAAAAGTTTACGTCAAACATATGAGGCATCGTATAAAGTTTCTTCAACTGTTAGAGTCTGTTAAAATATTTTTAAGCGTAATGCCATTTTATCTACAGGGACTATACCAACATTTCAGCCTGTTTCTCTTACAATTGAGCATCAAAGACTGTTATATAATGAGGAATAATATCAGCTGTCTTGCAAACACTAATGAATTCCACTGGGCAGTTTTAGAGAAAGATAGGTACTATCATTTTGCCAAAGTTGTATTCTAGATGATGTCTGGCTTTTAAAGTCATTAAATTAAATTATAGTTTGTGCGCATTGTCATCCAACCCTTTTTCTGGTTCATTAAAAAGTCAGAGCAAACTTTAATATGGATGTAGAAGTTCTCCTATTTCCAAATTCTGTTTAAAATATTCCCAAATGCTACCTGACATATGGGCCTTGAAAACTAAAAGGACGTTCCCCTAAAACAGGATCTGGGGAATTTTGGGAGCTGAAGTCCATACAATTTAAAGTTGCCAAGGTTGAGAAATCCTGCCCTAAGGGATTTTGGAGACCAATAGCTACCTATATCTTAGTCACTTCCTGTCTTGACTATATGGGGCTCTATTTGGGGCTCCCCTTGAAAAATAGCTGAAAGCTTCAAGTGGTTCAAAATGCAATGATCTGCATAGTTGAATACAAACCTAGATATGCACAGGTGTCATCTCTTTTGTGGGATTACACTGGCTGCTACTCTGCTTCTGAGTCCAATTCAAGGTAAAAACAGCTAACAGATAATAAGAGTTGGAAGGGAAGTTGTAGATCATCTACAACTAGTCCAACACCCTGCCCAAGCAGGAGACCCTACACCATTTCTGATAGATGGGAGTCCAAGCTCTTCTTGAAAGTCTCAAGCTCCCACAACTTCTGAGGGCAACTTCTGTTCCATTGGTTGATTGTCCTCACTGTCAGAAAGTTTCTCCTTATTTCCAGATTAAATCTCTCCTTATTCAGTTTCCATCCATTATTCCTTGTTTGGCCATCGGGTGCTTTAGGAAATAGCTTGACTCCTTCCTCTCTGTGGCAGCTCCTCAAATATTGGAAGACTTCTATCACGTCTCCACTGGTCCTTCCCTTCACCAGACTAGTGATGCCCAGTTCCTGCAACCATTCATCGTATGTTTTAGCCTCCAGTCCCCTAGTCATCCTGGTTGCTCCTCTGTACTTTTTCTAGAGTCTCAACATCTTTTTTATAGTGTGGTGACCAAAACTGGATGCAGTACTCTAGGTGTGATCTTACTAAGGCTGTACAGAGTGCTATTAGTACGTCACTTGATCTCGATTGTATCCCTCTGTTAATGCAACTTAAGATTGCATTAGCTTTTTTGGCTGCTGCTGCACACTGCTGGCTCATATTTAGCTGGTTGTCCACTAAGACTCCAAGATCCTTCTCCCAGTTACTGCTATTGAGCCTGATTTCACCCAGTCTATATGTGTTCTTTTGGTTTTTCTTGCCTAAGTATAGAACTTTACTTTTCTCTACATTGAATTTCATTTTGTTAGATACGGCCCAGTGTTCTAGTCTGTCAAGATGCATCCAGCCTATCTTCTTGGGTGTTAGCTATTCCTGCCAGCTTAGTATAATCTGCAAATTTGGTAAGTCCCTCTTCTATTCCCTCATCTATGTTGTTAATGAAGACACTGAAGAATACTGGGCCTGACAGAACTTTGTGGTACCCCACTGCGTACTTCCCTCCATGTAGAATTATACCCATTAAGGGCTACTTGTTGAATGCTGGTCGTCATCTTCAAAGCCCTCCATGGTTTGGGACCAGGTTATTTGAAGGAGCATCTTTCCCCTGTCATATCTATCCCACCCACCAGAGCACAAAGGCAGGGGAAGTTATGTGTCCCTTCAACTAAAGAGAGATGAAGAAGAAGGATCTTCGCCATGTGGCTCCCTCTCTGTGGAACATCATCCCCAGGAGATAAGATTGATCCCCACTTTGACACTCATCCGTAAAGCCCTGAAGACCTGGTTTTTCTGGGAGGGCGGAGCTGGCGTCGTGACAATACGGCATGCGATCTTGGAGGTCTGAGATTGCTGCCGATATCTTTGCTCCTGGATGGTCCAAACTGCAAAGTCTCTGGTAGATCCAGGAGAAGCTCTTTTTGCCAGCGGCAAAGAGGCAGCCATTAAAGCTGCTGAAGTTGGGACAGCTCTGAAACAAAAGAGAACAGAAAGAGAAAGTGTGCCGGTTTGGTGAGAATTTTTTCTTTACTTTAAGATTTGAAAGAACACCCTAAGGAAAAGAAAGAATCTGTAAAAGTTTTGACAGAAGTGATTAAGCGGCGATTTTAAACAGGAAGTCAAAGTAATATTTTTTATTTTTTTTTCTCATTGCTGGATTTTTTACACATGATTTTATATTTTGAAACTGGACTGGATTTTTTTTTCACCTATTTTTTCTCTCCTTTTTGACTTTATAATATTTTAGGCTAGAGATTCCCTTCTAATCATCTTTTTAAATATCTTTTTCCCTTTTTAATTAACTTTCATTATATTTTGTATGGAAAAGGAGGGGGAATGTGAAAGCAAAAGAAACTTTGTAACACTGCCAACTAGAGGCTTGGAAATATTCTATCTCTTTTTTTTCTTGACCAGACAAAGCTGAGAAAGAACTGAGACTTCTTTTCAAGGACATTGCCTGTTTGATAAGATAGAGGGAAGAGCATGGGAGAGTATTATTGTAGGTGCTCTTCTGGGTTTCTATCAAAATCTGGAGTCTGGTGTTGAAGTTTATAGGGAAAAAAAGGTGATAAGACTCTGAAGAAGAGAGTTTTAAATTTTAACAAAGGCCTTGGATAACCAAACAAGGTGCAGTGTGCTCTTTTTACTTTTTTTTAAGCTGGGCTATTTCTTACTTTAACAAACCCCCTCCTTACTACTTTACTTTTTTTAATAGCTATTTGGATCTTTGGCCTTTTGGAACTTGTCTTTGTCTTTCTTTTTGTTTTTGAAGTCTAATCTTTACGTTTGCATTTTATTTTAAAGGAAAAGCTTTAGTATTAAGGATTTCCTTCCTTTTTTTTTTTAAGGGAGTAATCTCTTTTCTTTTTTCTCTCTTCCTCCCTTGTATTTTTTTCTATTTACTTTCTATATTTTTTTGTAGTTTTCTTTTTTTTTGTTATGCATCCTTTTATACCTGAGACTTTTTAATTGGATTAAGGTGTTGAAGAACCTGAAGAACTTTTCTCTTCTTTAGTTTTTTATTTTCTATTTTTCCGCCTTTTCCAGGATTTAACAGTTTTTTTCTTTTTGTGTGTGTGTGTTTGTGGTCTTTTCTTCCATATTTGAGTTTTTACTGCTATCTAACCAATCGATTGGATTAAGGTGTACAAGAACCTGAAGAAATTCTTTTTTTATTATTATTGTTATTATTTTGCTTCTTTTTTTCCCAATAGTTTTACTTGGAATTACAATTGGTTATTTCACAAGTGGATTAAGGTCTAGAAGAACCTGAAGATTTTGAATTGTCTGAAATGAGTAGGAAACTAACATCCCCTGGTTCCTCAACTTCTACTTTTTCCTCTGGAGGACAACGCTCAATACAGATGATGTTACAACAAGAAAAAGAACAGGAAAAAGTGACACTGCAGATGATTATGCAAGGAATTCAAAATATACAAATAAGAACAGAGAATATTGAAAAGAGAACAGAGATCATTGAACAAAGAACAGGAAAAACTGATGAAAAGGTGGAGAACATTCAACAAATGATGATGAAGTATGATGAGAGATCCAAAAAATTGAAGAAGATAAACAAAGAGATAAGAAGATTGGAGATATTGATAGCAGATTAACTGTGATTGAACAAGATAAAAGTGGGATGTTGAGATGGGAGATGGACAGATCAGAATTTTATCTCAGATTCCAAAACATAGAGGAAGAAAAGGAACAAAACCTAGCTGAGATAATGATAGAAATTTTGGCTGAAGCTCTGGAAATAACTCAAGAGAAGATGATGGATGGAATAGATGAGGTTTATCGAGTCTTCACAAGATACGCAATGAGAAATAGCCTACCAAAAGAAGTTCACATCAGATTTACAAAGAAAGCCACTAAATACAAATATTGCAAGTGGCAAGAGAGAAAATATTGAAATATAAAGACAAGGAGATTGTGGTCCTGAAACAAGTACCTAGAAGAGTGAGAGAGATGAGATTAGAAAACTGATTTCTGACTAAAACTCTACTTTAAAAAGAGGTGAATTATAGATGGCTGATTCCAGAAGGTTTAATGTTCACATGGCAAGAACAGAGACATAGAATTGACTCAATTGAGAAAGCTGAATTATTTTATACAGAATATTTTGGAGGGAAAGAGGAGGAGGCAGAAAAAGAAATGTCACTAATTGAATTCCAAGAGGACTGCCAAATAGCGACTGAAAAAGAAGAAGGTGCAGTAAGCGGAAAGGAGGAGGTAAGAAGAACAACGTGAACTAAGAGCTATGAGAGCTGCTAAACCTAACTACAAAATATAACCATGGAAGAGAAAAAAACTGATTACAATTAACATAAATGGACTTAACTCAGCTGTTAAAAGAAGGAAAACTTTCCACAAATTAGAGAAATTAAAATTTGATATAATCTGCCTACAAGAAGTACATATTAAAATGCAACATGAACAATTGCTGATACAGCCAAAATTAGGGAAAATATTTACTTCTTTGACACAATGCAAGAAAAGAGAAGTGGTTTTATACATTAAAGAGAATATCCCAGCAAAATTGATATACACTGATGACGATGGAAGATTACTAATGGTGGAAATAATGGACAATAATATGAAAACACTCCTGATTGCAATCTATGCCCCAAATGACAATCAAGAAGAATTTTATAGAAAATTACATATGAAAAAATTTAACTGGACTATGCTAATATAGTTATGATGGGAGAGTTTAATGGAATTGTAGATAATAAAATGGACTATACAGCACAGAAAACAATAAAGCAAAACAGAAAGACTCTCCCTAAATCTTTTTTTTAAATGGTTGATGAAATAAATTTAAAAGATACATGGTGAGAAAGAAATGCTAAGACTATTCAATTCAAACAGACATTTATCATGGTCCAGAATAGATATCATATGGATGTCAACAGAATTGTTAGCTAATATTCAAGAAATAAATATTGAAACAAGTACTTGGGCAGATCACAATCCAATGACAATTAAACGGAAAGGACAAAGAAGAAGGTCTAGATGGACGTTAAATAATACTATATTAAAGGAAAAAGACTTCATACAGTGGATGGAGAAAGAACTGGCTTTCTTCTTTAGAGAAAACAAAAAAGAAGATACATCAATGCAGAACATATGGGATACAATGAAGGCATATGCCAGAGGCTTGATAATAGAATATACAAGGAAAAGAAATACCATGAAAAGTCTACCCTCTAAGGCATTAGAGGATGAGTATAAAGGACTTGAAAAAGAGCTTCAGAAAATGCCACAGAAAAAGGACATTAAGTTAAAAATGGATATAATTAAACATAAAATGGGACCAATGGAAAAAGAAGAACTAGCACAGAAAATCAGAGGTGCTAAACAGAACTATTTTGAAGATGCAAATAAACCAGGTAGATGGTTAGCATACAAATTGAGAAAGGAAAAAGAATCAAGGAAAATATTGCAACTAATAGATGACCAAGGACAAGTTTGCTATGGTAATTATATGAGACTATTATGGGAAACTATACACACAAGAGAATATTGATGAGGAAAGAGTTAAACAGTATTTACAGAATGCTAATTTACCCCAGATACCTAAAGAGATTGAAACAATGTTAGAAAGCAATATAACGATGAGGGAGTTAACTGAAGCACTTAAGAAGCAAAACAATGGAAAGGCACCAGGCCCAGGTGGACTTCCGACAGAATTTTATAAAACACTACAAGAATAGTTGAACCTTCCATTGCTAGAAGACCTGGTTTTGCCGATAGGCCTGAGATCCCCAGAATGAGATGGAGATCATCAACTGACTCATTGGATTGTTGTTCCAATGGGTAGGTGGGGGAGTGTTATTGCTTGTTCATTGTTCTTATATTTTATCCTTGTAAGCCATGCGGAGTCACTGAAAGGAAATTGGGTGGCCATATAAATTTCCCTGTATAAATAAATAGAAGCATGGTAAATATATTGAAATTATGTACCACAATCTCCCTTGACTATTGGAATCCCTTGCAGAATGTCACAGCTTGTATTTATTTAGCTACCTGAAGCATATGCAGAAAGACACCCACACTCACACACATACAACTTTTTAGGAAGGGATGCACTGTACAAAACTGGAAGTCCACACGTGTCAGCTGCAAAAATAATCAGGGCCATAGCACAAACTATTGCCACAAACTATTTATACTCAAGAATCTGGTTAAACTGACGATCATCACTAAACTGGCATTAAGTAAGGGTCAACAGAATCAAGAGAGGTTAGACTTGTGTTTCTTGTGGCAATATAAAGACTCTAAACTAATGACAAGTTTAATTCTGCCCTCCAGCTCTGACTGTTCTTTTTCTACAACACTATGCACAATGCCAAAAAGTCAGGAATGCAACCTCCCAATTTTCCTGAAAAAGTGTGGCCGTCAAACTGTATTTTCTTTTAATATAGAAGAAAGGAAGGAATGGAAGGAAGGAATGGAAAGAATGTCATCACTTCAAATTAGTTTATTTTTTTAATTACATTTAAATCAAAACAATTTAAAATGTAATTGAATTCAATTTGTAATTGTTAATGTGGACAGAAGGAAATAAAATCCAGCAAACTCCCAGGGATTATTCGTATTAACAGTTAATTTGGTTTTAATTATATTTTAATGTAAATCATTTGTGTCCTGGCTCCATCTATTGCTTTGTCTGTGTTCTGCCTGCCTTTGGTATAAAAGTCCTGGTGGGCTTCTAAGGCAAAAGGATTCCATTCCTCCCCCACCTTAAAAAAAGAAACATGTAGAATATTTCAAACAATATAAAATTAATGGGGGTTGATACAGTTGTGAAGGGTTAAATAATGAAGTGTTCATGCGGTTATAAAAAAAACATAATATAAGATAGTTTCTGGGATAAGGAGAAGAAGAGGATTAACTATTAATGAGAGGCAGCAGCCCTGGTATTTTTCTACAGAGGAGGAAAAACAAATTAAAATCAGGGAGAGGGAAAGAGGGTGAGAGGAAGCAGGGGAGAAGGAGAAGGGGATGGGGAGAGGGAGGGAAGAGTGGGGAATGGAGATAGGGTGAGAGGACAAGGAGAAGGAAGAGGGGGAGATATAGAAAGGGAGAGCGAGAGCGAGAGGGAGAGGGGATGGAGACAGGGTGGGTAGCAGAAGAGGAGAGGGAGGGAGGAGGAGCGGGGAGGAGGGAAATGGGAGAGGGGCACTGTTGGAAGTTAAAACCCACCCCTCTCCTAGAGAAGTAAAATATTTTGGGATGCACTAAAAAGGCAGAATATTTCCCCTAAAAGAGAAGTAGAAACTCAGAGAGGCAGAAACTCAGCCCCACCCACCCATCTTTGTTAATGGGCCATTAAGGCCTGGGCCAGTCTATTCTACATAACAAAGACCTGCGTCCTTAAGGCAGAGCCATTGAATTGCCCTTCATTGTACCATCCCCCAAGTTTCAACCAAACTTAGCACACAGACTACCTACAAAGCTACCTTTGACCTCTGAGATCAACCAATCAGGATACTCTTTCTGTGCCCAAAGGGGTTCAAAGCCCAGAGAGGGCATAAAACCCAGGGACTCTCGGCGTCTCCTCCCTTTTATTGCCCAGGAACCCATCCTGTTCATCAATAACCATCTTTCCAAGCAACTTCCATGTTT
>NW_020769330.1:14217155-14229425 GCF_900518735.1 Pseudonaja textilis | reverse complement strand
AACAGGATGGGGAGGGAAGAAGGAGAGGGGAAGGAGAAGGGGAGATAGACAGAGGGAGGGAAAATGGAGATGGTGGAGATGGAGAGCAAGAGGGAGAGGGTGATGGTAGGAAGGGAAAGAAAGAGAGGAGAGAATGGAAGGAGGAGGGGAATGAGAGGGGAAAAGGGAGAGGGGAGAGGGAGGGGGAAGGGGGGTTCAGAGAGGCAGGGACAAGCGGAGTGGGAGAAACCAATCAGTTGTATTTTGAAGACTAACCAATTGGACTTCATATCATCTAAGCTGGTGTTTCTCAGTCGTGGCAATTTTAAAATGTGTGGACCTCTCCTCCCATGAATTCTCCCACGCTGGCTGAGGAATTCTGGGAATTGAAGTCCACCTTAAAGTGGCCAAGGTTCAGAAGCACCCCCTAAGCTTAGGACAGGCACAAATCAAATCCTCAAAGTATTTTGGAAAGGTTTGCATTGAATAGGCCTTTCCTAGAACTATATATCAACAAATAAATGCTCTGTCCTACATATTGGCAAAAAAAAAATCAGAAAATAAAATACAAGCTGAATAGTCAAGATCTTGTTGATGATCCAAACTCTGTAAAGGACCCTGGAGTACTCATCTCAAATGACCTAAGTGCTAGGGCCCACTGTCACTACATAGCCAAAAAGGCATTAAGAGTTGTTAACCTAATCTTACATAGCTTTTTCTCTGGTAATATTACACTACTAACGAGCATACAAAACATTTGCTAGACCAATACTCGAATACAGCTCATCAGTCTGGAACCCACATTACGTATCTGATATTAACACAGTTGAGAAAGTCCAGAAATATTTCACAAGAAGAGTTCTCCACTCCTCTACTCGTTGCAGAATACCTTATGCCACCAGACTCAAAATTCTAGACCTAGAAAACCTAGAACTACACCACCTTCGGTCCGATCTAAGTATAGTACATAAAATCATACATTGCAATGTCCTACCTATCAATGAATACTTCAGCTTCAACCATAACAACACAAGAGCAAACAATAGATACAAACTCAAGGTTAATCGCATCAAACTAGATTGCAGGAAATACGACTTCAGCAACAGAGTGGTCAATGTCTGGAATACTCTACCTGACTCTGTGGTTTCTTCCCCAAACCCCAAAAACTTTAACCTTAGACTGTCTACTATTGACCTCATCCCTTTCCTAAGAGGTCTGTAGGGGCATGCATAAGTGCACCAATGTGCCTACCGTCCCTGTCCTATTGTTACTTTTATGTTTTTCCCTATATGTATCCGTGTATTCATAACTGTGTTTTTACTTATACCTATCATCTTGTAAACAATTGACAAAAATAAAAAATAAAAAATAAAACTAGGGCTGATGCTGGGCAGTCCAGCTTTGATGAAGGTTTGAGCAAAACAGCCTCTTGGCAATGCCTCATCGAAAAGCCAGACTTTCACTACACTAACTGTGGGCTGGGAGTGATTATATTATTTTCCTGCCAAAGAGTTATTTTATGATATGCAGAAGTCGGTTCTCCTGAAGTGAAGGCATGTACTTGGGATCATGAATCACATCAAGATAAAGTGATGAGCCTCTTAACAGATAATCAGAGTTGGAAGGGACTTTGCAGGTCATCTAGTCTACCCCACTTCCCAAGCAGCAGACCCTACACCATTTCTGACAGCTGGGAGTCCAATCTCTTCTTGAAAATCTCAAGTGATGATGCTCCCACAACTTTCAAAGGAAACTTCTGTTTCATGAGTTGATTGTTCTCACTGTCAGAAAGTTTCTCCTTATTTCCAGGTTAAATCTTTCCTTGTTCTGTTTCCATCCAGTGTTCCTTGTCTGGCCTTTGGGTGCTTTGGAAAATAGCTTGACCCCTTTCATCTCTGTGGCAACCCCTCAAATATTGGAAGACTGCTATCATGTCTCCCCTGGTCCTTCTCTTCATTAGACCAGCCATGCTTAGTTCCTGTAATTGTTCTTCATGTTCTCAAGTGTCTCTTTTTGACTGAATCGAGTTCAGATGTCAAATCTTTTCATAGTTTCACAATTCCATAATTCCATAAAGAAAACACTCCATCCCTTTTTGAATAGATGGCTAAGGTCATCCTCTGTTGATTCTAAAAACAATCAGTTCCTTTGTGCAGGAAGATTTTTGCCTCATTGTCTGAAAGTGGAATTTGAATTCCAATCACCTTTTCATTTGGTTGTTTTTAACTATTTTCTGGGGTGATACTGGGGGTCCTAACGGATGATTTGCTGCTCACCACCACAATGTGGGCAGCTATATTAATTCCACAAATAAATAAATATGCCTTTTTCTCCCTCTCCAGAAATATTTTGCAGCATTTCTTCAGTGACAACAAAATTGGGGGGGAAAGAAAGAAAAGAGTACGATGTTGACAGCATCATTAGATTATTATATATTTCTGGGGTCCAGGAAGAATATATCCATACTGATTATTTCACATTTTACATGATGCTCAGCAATATGCAAACTAGCATAGGTGCTGCGCGCACACACGCACACACAACAGAAGCTCTAGTTTCCATACTGTCAAAATATAGAGACATTTTTAAAACAACAAATCGCGTTTTTGCAAGATGGTTCCATAATTCCTCGATATGCTATCTCTCTTCTTTGAATGAAAGCATCATTCCTCTGGAGCTGTATTCGTTGTTCACCATCTATTGTCAACATTTGACTGATTAAGGCATCAAAGATCTACTGTATGATTTCTTGTAAAAATCACACTTGGAGTGCCGCCCTAAGGAGTGAAATTTGGGGGAAAAAATGGAAACAAACACAACACGTATAAGTTTACTATCTTGGTGCGTCAAAATCCTTCATTCTTATTCTGCTAAATGACACACTTGGGGAAATATTTTTCATCAGTAAGAACTGCTAACATTGCAATCAATTAAATATAAGCCAGAAGTGTACTGCAGTTGCCAAAAAAGCCATGGCAGCCGTAGAGGGATAGAACAAGATGACGTAAAGTGCTAACACAACTTTATAATCCCTTGGTAAAGCCACACTTGGAATACTGCATCCAATTTTGGTCACCACAATATAAAAAAGAGGTTGAGACTTTAGGAAAGGTGCAGAGAAGAATGTCATGCCCCTGTCGGAGTCTGAATCTGAGGAGGAAGACGAACAGCTGACAGGGAGTGGGAGTGTGGCTCCATTGGCTGTGGAGGAAACTGGGGAAGGGCAAAGTCCGGTTGGGCAGGCCCACCTGCCCTCTTCATCCTGGGGCATGTAGGGAGGAACGGAGAAGAGAGCAATGGGGGTTCCATGGCTTACAGGGGAGGAAAGGGCCCCGATTCTCTTCATTAGCCATACCTGGGAAGAAAGTTTAAAAGAAATGCAGGCTGCATGTGGCGGCTACTGGGAGCAAATGTGAGTTTATCTTGTGTTGTCTTTGTTAATCTGTGTTCCTGGCATCTTTCCTACTGTGTTGAGTTTTGCCATGCCTTCACGTCTGGAATTCTTGCTCCTGCACTGTCAAACTAATTACCTCATTTTGCCTTGTTTGGACTTATAGTTACAGTTTTTGTTGACCATGTTTGGGACTTCATTCTCTGCAGCCAACAGCTGTTCCTATGAGAGTTTTTCTGTAGCCAGAAGGTAACCAAGACATTGGGGACAAAGTTGGACCTAATAAAGGGACTCCTATTGATTAGCTGACTGTGTTGTCTTTGTGCCACGCCCCAGGTCATCACACTGAGCAACAAAGATGATCAGGGGACTGCAGGCTAAATCATATGAAGGATGATTGCTGGAACTGGTATGTCTAGTTTAATGAAAAGAAGGGCTAGGGATGACATGGTAGCAATCTTCTAATACTTGAACATAAGGAAAAGGGGGACAACCTATCCTCCAAAGCATCTGAAGGCAAGACAAAAAGCAATGGATGAAAAGTGATCAAGGACAGAACTAACCTAGACATAAGGAGAAATTTTAGAATTAACTAGTGGAGCCACTTGCCTTCAGGAGTTGTGGGTGCTTCATCACTGGAGGTTTTTAAAAAGAGATTGGACAACCATTTGCCTAAAACGGTATAGGGTCCCCTGCTTGAGCAGGGGGTTGGACTGGAAGACCGCAAAGGTTCCTTCCAAGTTTGTTATTCTGTTAGGTGATCCTCCAAATTAAGGTAATCTTCTAGTTCAACCTCCCCGCCTGTAGCAGATCCTATACCAGCCCAGACTTTCTTTGGGTTTGATTTTTCTGACCTAACTAGCACTCTCCCCAACTGACCAGTGGGAAGACACACAAGCTGGCATCCAACTAACATGTCTCTTTCGCACTTAAACTATGTCACCTCATGGTGTTTGATTCACAGTGATGGGCAAAACGGTCTCTCTGTTTGAAAAGCCCAATGAAATGATGCCAAAACGACAAGCACTGTGACTTCACAAGGGAGGCAAAAAACGTTGTCAGCCAGGAAGAAAGATTAGTGATAATGTTTGCCAGTGGGGAGCCAATTCCTGTATTCACAATGTCTTCTCCTGTAGATCTCTGCTGTGAGAATCCAAAGAAATAGCATGATTCTCACAGGGTGCACACAGGACTTCTTTTCTTTTCCTTCTTTGGATTCTCTTCTTCAACGTCTCTTTAGAAAACTATGCACCATCTCACATTAAACTAGGGAAGCCGGTCCATCTGTACTTGTGAAGGAGAGATTTATTTATTTATTTTAAAAGAGGTGTTCCTCTATATATCCAATGGTGAAATGCTAAGATCTTCAAGAAATCTATTTCAAGAACATAAGTAGGTGGGATGATAGTAGGATATCGTTCCTTCTCACTCTTCTTTCTTTTCTCTTTCTCCCTTTTCCTCTTTCCCTCCTTTCTTTCCTTCCCTTCCTGCCCTCTCTCCCCATTGTTTTCTTTCTTTCTTTCTTTCTTTCTTTCTTTCTTTCTTTCTTTCTTTCCTTCCTTCCTTCCTTCCTTCCTTCTTTCCTTCCTTCCTTTTTTCCTTCCATCCTTCTTTCTTTGCTCCCTCCATTTCCTTCCTCCCTCCCTCCCTTTCTTTCCTTCCTCCGTTCATCCCTCCTTCCTTTCCTTCTTTCCTTCCTTCCATCCATCATTCCCTCCTTCCCCTCCATCTCCCTTCCTTCCTTTCTTTATCTCCTCCCTCCCTCCCTTCTCTCCCCTTCCTCTCTCCCTCTCATCCATCCTTCTTTCTGTCCTCCCTCCCTCCCTCCCTCCCTCCCTTCCTCCCTCCCTTCCTTCCTTCCCTCCTTCCTTTCTTCCTTCCCTGGCCTCACATCCTGAGTCTTACTAAGAGGAACCCCCCCAAAGGTCACCTGTAAAAGAGCACAGAAATCTGTCACCATTTGGGAAAACCATTTGGCAGAGAGAAAGTAAAAATGGCAAGTGCTGCTTAAAAGCAGCTCTAATGAGCAGAAAAGAAGAGATGGCTAGTTTTATTAGAGGCTCACAGCATCCCCTGAAAAGTCACACGTCAGCTCTCCGCCACTATTTCCATTTCCCCAAAATCTTTTACCTTTAATTTGGAAGGGAAAAAAAAATGCTACAATGGATCGGGTTTTGGAACAGCTCAGCAGTACAAATTCACAGGAAGCCTCTTTCAGTTCATGAAATTAATGGCATAAAGCTAACAGCTTTCCCGAGAAATTAAAGCAAAGATACGTCTGATTAAATAACTATTTTACTATTTTATATAAATAGCATGAATTCTGGGGCAGCCTTGTAAGATTGGTGATAAGGCGCATAGTCCATGCCAACTTTTTCATCAGCATTTAGGGCATCGCTGGAACTTCAATTCACAAGCACCGGGGAATTTTCTTTATTTGAAAGCACTTGTTTATTTCTCTGGTCTATTTAATTCTGAGTTGGAGGCTCATTTTGGATTGTGACCTGCCTGGAAGATAATTGATTTGGCAGTGAAACTACCTCTTGCTGGGCCCCCTAAAAGAGATGGAAGCAAAAAAAATGGTTTGGTTGAGATTTCAAGGGAAAGTTAACTAATTTTCATGTATTTGAAACAGTATGCACACTCCGGACTCAGCCATCCTTGGAAAGTCTCTCTTTTCAACATTTTGAAATGCAGCATGCTTGTTCTGCTTTTTTCCCCTTTTCCCTGGATAAAGGGGAAAGTGCACAAAACTACACTAAATTGGAGGAAACAACTTGCGAAACATGCATATGAAGAAAGGCAACACACCGAACGCAGAAAGGCGCATCAGGATTTTACCTGTTTTTCTATTATTATTATTTTAAAATATCAAAACAAAATGGAAATGGACTAATTCACAAAAATGAGAAAATGTGTTTGGGAATTGTGCAGCAGGTATCCAGATGGAGTCGGAGACACTGACATGAACTTGTAGTTTTGTTTAAATAAATATATTTTACATCTATATGTATAGCAAAGAGGAACATGATGAGGTAAATCACAGAGCCCACAGAAGAAAAAGGCGGGAAAAGAAGGAAACTCCCCCTTTATGCACGTAGCAACCAATCACAGTGCAGATTGCCTCATGCAGGGGCTACCACTCACCAACCAACCAAGTCCCAAAGGTGCTTTTTTGTCAGACGGCAACTGGGCATTCTTGTTTTTTCTTTGAAGAGGTTTCACTTCTCATCCAAGAAGCTTCTTCAGTTCTGACTGGATGGTGGGGAATGAAAAGATTTATACTCCTTGCAGATAGCTGGACGTTTTCATTCTTTTAGAGAGTCGTTAAACTTTTGGAAAGACCATGACCTGGATGACTGAGAATCTCCATAGACTCTTAACCAATCAACTATAACTGTGTGTTCTGGCTCACCGCACAACCCCTCTACTAAGTTTAAATATCTTAACAAACTGGGAAATCAAACTGATGGATTTTTCTATGCCAAGATCTTGGGAAGATTATTTCTCAAAGAATCTTCTGCAGAACATTAGACGTTCCCTAAAGATATCATTGAAGAGACTCCAGAAGCAAGATGCAAAGAAGATGAAAAGATTTCCAAGATGCAAAGATGAGAAAAATATTTTTTGCAAGTTTTTGAGCTATTTCATGTCACTATTGAAAGAAGTCGCCGAACAGAAATTTGCCAGAAACTTCTCTTCAAATGTCACATTGAATCAATTAAAAAAAACCAACTGGAATATATATGTGTGTGTGTGTGTGTGTGTGTGTGTGTGTAGGTGAATGTTTGTAATGTTTAACTGAGAAGGCACTGACAATCTTACCACCCTTTGTTTCAACCTGTCTCTGTGGAACTGGCTTTGCAGGGCTCATTATAACCAAGACCAACTATGGAAATAGGAGGAATGCTATGCCAACTTTCTTTCTTGAACAAATCTCACTCCAGATAATAATAGGATTAGCTGTCAGAGGCTGGCTCGCATATTACCAAGTATAATCAATTTGTGAAATGGCAAAGTAAAAAAAAAAAGTATCAACTGGGTTGAGTTCATATATTTTCTTTTTCTTTTTTAAAGAAAAAGTTGTGGGTGCTTCATAAATATATCTACCATGGATGCTTGAGTTTATTTCATTTTATTAACTGTTAGGAATTTGAGAAGGCCCGTCTTCAGAAGGCGAAGGAATATTTTAGCTCCATCTAAAAAAAATGCTAAGACGTAGTCAGACATTTTTTATGGATCACCCCTTTTAATAACCCAGGGCAGAGACATCAAACTTTCTTTATTTTGATTTTTATCCTGCCTTTATTATTTTATAAGTAACTCAAGTCATCAGCAAAACTTAATATTCCTTCCTACCCCTTTTTTCCCACAGAACAACAATTTTGTGCAGAGGGGTTGGTCTGAGAGAGAGAGGGACCAAAGTCACCCAGCTGGCTTTCATGCCTAAGGAAGAACTAGAACTCACAGTCTCCTGGTGATTGGCCCAGAGTCACCCATTCATCTTTTCATGCCTAAGGCAGGACTAGAACTCACAATCTCCTGGTTTCTATACCAGCATCTTAATCTTAACCTTAACTTTAACCAGTAACTTAACCTTATTCAGCATCTTATCTGCTTTAACCCAATCTAAGCTCCAAGAGTTTCCATTTATCCTGCTAAAAGAGTAATAGCGTAACATCAGTGGAGTGGGGTGTTACCAATGGTGGGATTCGAATTTTTTTTACTACCGGTTCTGTGGGTGTGGCTTGGTGGGTGGGGCAGGGGAAGGATACTGTAAAATCTCCAATCAGAGGTGGTATTTGGCAGTTCTCCGAACTACACAAAATTTCCACTACCGGTTCTCCAGAACTGGTCAGAACCTGCTGAATACCACCTCTGGGTGTTACCAAATGTTGGAAGGAAAATCCATCTGGTTCAGTTCCAAGCTGAGAGAAAGACGCTGGAAACAACATGGAGGCTGGTTGGAAAGAAAGTTTAATGATGAGCAGAACCCCCAGGGTTTGATTCTTGTGCAGCTGATTAAATGGTCGAATGAGTGGATGGATCTTTCTAGGTTTCTGTGACTTTGAAGTTTGCCTAAGGCAGGGGCTGGAAATGTGATAATATGATTGTTTAAAATGCCTTGTTATTACAAACATACATCTGCATTTTCAGCAAGGGTTCTCACTGCAATTTTCAGATTGAATATTGTGATCTCTTTAATTTTTTTCCACCTTCTTTCTAGCCTTTTCACAGATGATTACAACTAAGTGGGAGTTTTCATAATAGCTTTGTAACACAAAAATGTGACCGTCTGATGCAAATTTGGAGCTGTTTCTTATTTGGAAATACAGCAGCAAGCTTTTAATAGGGTTCCACAAGTTGTTGGTTTTGTTTTCCACAGCCATGTTTTTAAAACACAATCTCACAATCAAAATTGTCAGCAACTATTCTGTAAGTTTCACTAAATGTCCAAAGAAATACTGAAGAATCCCAGAAGGACACAAGACAACAACAAAGATGCCAAGTTCTACAATGTGACAATTAGGAGAACTAACCACATAATTTTAACTAAGACCCTGAATCAATGTTTCTTGACAATTTTAAACTGTGTGGATTTCAACTCCCAGAATTCCCCAGCCAACATGCTTGCTGGGGAATTCTGGGAGTTGTAATCCGCACAGCTTAAAATTACCAAGGGTTCGGAAACTGTGTCTTGAACAAAAAAAGAAAGAAAGCTCTGTGTTTGAAGAGATCATCTCTATAGTACCCTTCTTGTTTTTGTGACCTTCTCTTTCAGGTGATCAGTAGAATTTCCACTGACATCTATAGCCAACTTTTAAATTTTCCTTAAGTGTCTTCCATTTTAGATTTCCAGGAATGCTAGAAAATATTTGAAACAATTGACTTCTCAGAAAGAATGACCAAATGAGGCCAAACTAGATCCTATGATTGCCACCAACTGAAGAAAAATAAAGAAAGTTTAGTGGATCATAAAAAGAGTGGCAAAACAGACATTGAACTATTTTATCTCTAAGCACCATTGTTAAGAAATGCCAGCATCGAAATCAAAGTCCAATTCTTGCAAAAGCAAGCTTTTGTCATCATCCTAAGTCATACCTCAAAGGGCACAATCACTTTTTCCACTTCACAAATCCCACAATGTCCAATTCCATCCCTTCTAATGCTGAAGAATCTTCCCTAATGGGAGAAGACTCGGTGACTCAACAAGGTGAACTTATTTCGCCCAGTCTTGGAATTCAAAATCCCGAAAATCAATCAAATCAAGACAAAAGGAATCAACTGTCCTGCCAATATGTCCAGTTCCCATTAACACTTCCTGATTGTTTCTGATCTCTCTCGTTTAAGGCTGCATTTGATCTCTAAAGAAGATAAATGTAGAAGATTGGTTCCTGGATACTGGAGGAGATTGAAAATGGTAGCTCACTTCTTCAGCCCACAGGATGGGTGTCTATCTGGATGGAAAGATGGAGGGAGAGATGGGGATGGATGAACAGATGATGGATCAATGAAAGGAGGGAGGGATAGAGGGTTGGAGGAAAGGAGATGGATTGAGGGAGAGATAGCTGGAGGGATGGAGGGATGGAAGGTGGGGGATGGAGAGGTAGAGTAATGGATCAATTCTGAAGAGGACATTGTTCTTGGAAGTGTTGGAGAATGCACTGAGGTTGATTCCACCAGTAGAAAGGAAGTGACCACAAGGAAGATAGGAGGTTGCTTATCTTATTTTTTTTATTGTATTTGATTTCACTTTATGATTAATGCAAACCTTGAGGCATACAAAGTTGAGCCAGTGTAGAAATGTCATAGCGAATAAATAAAGCAATGGAGTTTCTTCTGCTACCATTGGAGACAATTGGAGCATTGTCTCTTGCCCAAACTTTCTGGAATCAAATCAAAACATTCTAATAAACACACTCCTGCACATAGGAATATGAGCTTTTTTGCATGTTTAAGTCACAACTGCAGCCTTTCAGCTGCTCATGTAGTCTTCATCCCTACAGTAGATTTATTCTGAAAAGACATGCAACCCCCAAGTGAATTCTGCATGGATATTTTAGCATAGAACAATAACATTAATAACTAAAGGAGAATATTTGTAGCTCAGTTGAAATGTGGTATCCTTGATGCTCTCTGAGCCTGGTTGTTTTCTTACAGATGTTTCATGAGCTAAACTAGGTAACATCATCAGTGCCTCTCAACAATAATACTGGCACAGCAAGGGACATCTATTAGAATAGAGTAAAGTAGGGTGGAGTGGAGTAGAGTAGAGTAGAGTAGAATACAGAATTGGAAGGGAACTTGGAGGTCTTCAAGACAAATTCCTTGTGTGTCCAATCACACTTGGCCAATAACGAATTCTATTCTATTCTATTCTATTCTATTCTATTCTATTCTATTCTATTCTATTCTATTCTATTCTATTCTATATCCTATTCCATTCCATTCCATATTTTCTATTCTATTCTATTCTGTTCTATTCTGTTCTGTTCTGTTCCATTCCCTCTTCTCTTCTCTTCTCTGCTCTTCTCTTCTCTTCTCTTCTCTTCTCTTCTCTTCTCTTCTCTTCTCTTCTCTTCTCTTCTCTTCTCTTCTCTTCTCTTCTCTTCTCTTCTCTCATTCTATTCCATTCCATTCCATTCCAACCCTCTGCTTAGGCAGGAAACCCTATATCATTTCAGACAAATGGTTATCCAATCTCTTCTTAAAAATGTCGGTGTTGGAGCATTCACAACTTCTGGAGGCAAGTTGTTCCACTGATTAATTGTTCTAACAGTCAGGAAATTTCTCCTTAGTTCTAGGTTGCTTCCCTCCTTGATTAGTTTCCACCCATTGCATCTTGTCCTGTCCTCTGGTGCTTTGGAGAATAGCCTAACTCCTCTTCTTTGTGGCAGCCCCTGAGATATTGGAAAACTGCTATCATGTCACTCCTAGTTCTTCTTTTCATCCAACTAGACATACCCAATTCCTGCAACAGTTCTTTATATGTTTTAGCCTCCAGTCCAGTAATGAGATTCATTTTTTTTTACTACCGGTTCTGTGGGCATGGCTTGACGGGTGTGATAGGGGAAGGATACTGTAAGATCTCCAGTCAGAGGTGGTATTTGCCAGTTCTCTCAACTACTCAAAATTTCCGCTACCGGTTCTCCAAAACTGGTCAGAACCTGCTGAATACCACCTCTCCTCCAGTCCCCTAATCCTCTTGGTTGCTCTTTTCTGCACTCTTTCTAGGGTCTCAACATCTTTTTTTACATCATGGCAACCAAAACTGGATGCAGCATTCCAAGTGTGGGCTTAGCAAGGCAATATAAAGGCATATGAACACTTCACGCAATCTTGATTCTTTCCCTCTGTTTATTAATTTTTATTGGAGATAGAGCAAGAGATGGATAGATTCTTTACACCATGCCAACAGAGCCCTTTGCTTCTGGAAACAGGACAAGCCTGCAAACTTTATCGATTCTATTCTTCCTCATAGATAAAGATCTAAGCTTCCCTCTGATCTTGGCAAGCAGAAGAAAGACTGACTGCAGAAATGCAAAGGAGGAAGTGCTTGTAAATCGGTTACAATAGAATCTCAATGAACCCCCGTCCAGTTATCCAACACCCCTGCGGCGGGTAGCTTCTGCTGTAAGCTAAACGCACTCATCCTGGAGCATTGTGGTGTGTGGGCCCACATGGAGCTGAAACGGGGAGAATCGCAGGAGGCACTGAAACCTGACCTTCAGCAGGAAGGAAAGCATGGGAGAATTCTAATTGCAAGCATTGATTTGATCAAGCAGCGAGGTAGGTAGCTAGCACAAACACTGTTTCCCCGGCTAAATTGTGATTCTTATGTTTCCCTCCCTCCTTTCTTTCTTTCTTTCTTTCTTTCTTTCTTTCTTTCTTTCTTTCTT
>NW_020769330.1:14191388-14217145 GCF_900518735.1 Pseudonaja textilis | reverse complement strand
CTTTCTTTCTTTCTTTCTTTCTTTCTTTCTTTCTTTCTTTCTTTCTTCCTTCCTTCCTTCCTTCCTTCCTTCCTTCCTTCCTTCCTTCCTTCTTTCTTTCTTTCTTTCTTTCTTTCTTTCTTTCTTTCTTTCTTTCTTTCTTTCTTTCTTTCTTTCTTTCTTTCTACAACTCAGGGCACAGCACCTTGTGCAAACACTTGACCTTCTGGTTTAAAACCCTCAGTTCTTCAACTAGACAGCACGAAAATATAGCCGTGGCTACAATTCACTGCCTCTAGCTTTGGAATGCTTTTTTTAAATAAATCAATATAATAAATTCATATGCACTTTTCTGCCTTCCGTTGAATTGGACACGATTGAACAGACGGAAGGAAAAAGCGCATATGGATTTATTCTAAAGTTGAACAGCATTTCTCAAAATCAGCCTGAGCTAGTTCAGCTTTTCAACTAAGTTTGATCATGAAAGTAAAAATCCTCTCAAACCAACTAGGATTTTTGTTGGACAGCCCAGTTTATTTATTTTATTTTATTTATTATTTTATTTGTCAAACATGTGTTAGATAACAGATATAATTAGAACATGATTATGATTACATGAAACGGGTACAAATAAAAAAGAAAAAATAGGACAGGGACGGTAGGCACGTTGGTGCGCTTATGCACACCCCTTATAGACCTCTTAGGAATGGGGTGAGGTTAACAGTACACAGTTTAAGGTTAAAGTTTTTGGGGTTTGGGGAAGAGACCAAAGAAACAGGTACTGCATTCCAGGCATTGACCACTCTGTTGCTGAAGTTGTATTTTCTGCAATCCAGTTTGGAGCAGTTTACCTTAAGTTTGTATCTATTATGTGCTTACGTATTGTTGTGATTGAAGCTGAAGTAGTCATTGACAGGTAGGGCATTGTAGCAGATAATTTTATGTACTACACTTAGGTCAGACTGAAGGCGGTGTAGTTCTAGGTTGTCTAAGCCCAAAATTTCAAGTCTGGTGGTATAAGGTATTCTGTTGCGAGCAGAAGATTAGAGGACTCTTCTCATGAAATATCTCTGGATAATTTCATATCCAGATACTAAGTTGGATCTGGCTGAGCTTGGCTTTCTTTTAGGACATAACGCAAGCTAATCTGAGGGCCACCCACAGACTGTTATTAAGTTGGTGAATGCTGTAAACAATTAGCAAGAATATGCAGCCTATGGGAGTTTCAAAGAAGAACCTCCATGCAGAAGTTCTCCCATTGACCTCCCATTGAGTTTGGGATATACAAATTGTCAACTCATAAAATATTTCTATGGTCTTTTTAGAGTTGCTAACAGAAAGGGAGGGGGGAAAGGGCTTGAATGAGAGGTGCGGCAGCTTGGAAACCAAAAGTGCATTCCATAACTAGTTTTCAAAGATAGTAACTAGGTGATTGAAGTTTCTGCTACGCAAATATCTAACTGGAGAACATGATTGAGGACTCTTGGCTATGGATTGGAGAATATAAATTATGATATACCCGGGGTGGGGGGGAAACAGGGTCAAGACTAACAATGAATTATGTGTCTCAGAGTTGGCTACACCCAGGCAGTGCCAGACATGTTAACTCCCAATAAATCCTTTTGAAGTTTTGGAAGTTTGGCTCGAGACTCGTGATTTAATTGGGCTAACTGCCGGAATCCTGACAGAAATATCTTTGCATTGATTCCAAAATTGGTTGAGCTCTCTGGACACACTCCAAAAGAGCATCCATGGCACATATATAGGTGGTGCCTGGCTCAATAGGAGGGAGAAGAAGCAATGGGTGGAAACTAATCACGGAGAGAAACAACTTAGAACTAAGGATAAATTTCCTGACAGAGCAATTAATCAGTGGAATAACTTGCTTCCAGAAGTTGTGAATGCGCCAACACTGGAAATTTTTAAGGAGAGAGTGGACAACCATTTGTCTGAAATAGTATAGGGCTTCCTGGCTAAGCAGAGGTTGGACTAGAAGACCTCCAAGGTCCCTTCCAACTCTGTTATTCTGTTAAGACTTTCCAGACAACCTAAGTCCAGATCCCCGTTGCCCCTTCTCACCATGCCCAGGAATGTTAAAGCTTTCCTAAGGCAGCATACAAATAAAGACCAATCAAGTTCCTCCTTTACCAACAGGCAGGTGATATAAAGACAAAATAAAGTAAGGGTCTTCAAACTTGGCAAGTTTAAGACTTGTGGACTTCAACTCCCACAATACCTGAGCTAACATGACTGGAGGAGGAATTCTGGGAGTTGAAGTCCACAAGTCTTAAAGCTGTCAAGTTTGAAGACCCCTGAAATAAAGGCACAGAAATTTGTTGAGCCTGCCTGCCTTCTGCTCTCTGGGAGAGTGTCCTCCCAAGATCTGAAGGTCTCCCATTCTGATGATCTTAAGAAAGTTATTAAAAACCTGGTCTGTCTTTTCGTAGCTTAACCACAATGAGCTTTATTGCTGCCTGTCCAGAAGCCACCAAGAAAGCCTTCTGTGTGTTTTCCTGCTTCACAGCAGCAGACTCATAGCTATGGTGTTGCACCTCAGCTCAGCCAAATGGCCCGTATTCAAATCGCTTGCCACACACTGACATTCACAACAAAACGGCCTCAGTAATTAACTAAAATTTCACCTCCTCTCTGACAAGGACGAAGGTGGGCTGCCCATTGAACAATAAGTGGGTTTCCCCCCCCCCCCGATTTTGAATTGAAATGTCAGTTAGATTTGAGGTCACATCCTGGTGATGCCCTAGACTTTTAATTAAAGCCTTTTATTGAATGTCTACCAGAAGAACTGAGTGAAATAATGAAGGGAATGTATCCTCTGATTGCCAGGAGCTTGTCACATTCCAAGTCAATTGTTAGGTCTGAAGAGTTGGGAGAGAGTATTTTTGAGTTCAAAAGGATAAGCTGCCCTGTCTTAGTCACATACATCCCTCCATAATTATACATAATGGCTCAGTTTTAAAAAAACCCTACAAAAACAAAACATAATTACAGCACTTAGATATAATGGGCACAGTCACTTAACTTACCCAGATCCCTCTTTTAAGGTTCCGGTAGATAGTATTTATCAAGTGTGTATGATAGAAATGGAATGTTCTTTGAAAAAAGAATTGTCAGTGGTAAGAAAGTCAGATGTAGGAGAATATTTATAGCTCAGGATTGAAATGAGGGGTCCTTGGTATTCTCTGAGCTTGGTTGTTTTCTTGCAGACACTTTATTACCAAACTAGGTAACACCATCAGTGCTAAGAGAGAGTGGAGTTTGTTCTCAGTTTATATTCTAGTGGCTTATCCTGGCAGTATTTGTGGGATTGGCCTTAGATCAGTGGCCGCCAACCAGTGGGCCATGGCCCACGGGTGGGCTATGAGAAAATTTTGGTGGGCCACAGAGAAATCTCATTCCCAGAGCACTCCCCCAAAGCAATTAATCCAGGCTGTGCAGAACAAACTTGCCTGCTAAATTGCTATTTTTCCTTTTTCCGACCATCATCTGTTCTGCTGTGCCAGGAGATTTAGATTAGCTAGGAAGCAGGAAATGGTTGCATTTCTTGCTTTCTAGCTTGTCTTTAGATCTTCGACTCTGCTTTTAAGCACAGATGAACCTCCCTTAGGACTGAAGGTTCTATTATTCAGTGCAGACTCACGGCAAGCAAATTTGAGAGACTGAACTAGCCGATAGCAGATAGATAGATCACTGAATGATTCTGTGAGCAACTCAATCTGCCTGCCTGCTTTGCCTGATTTTGGGTAAAAGTTGCTCTTTTTTTAATAAAAAATTCAACATTTACATACATGGTGTGTTGTGAGTTAATTTTGTGAGTTTGCTTGCAAGCAAATTTTATGTGACAGACTGAGTTAGCCAATGGCAGATAGATAGGTTTCTGAATGAATCTGTGATTCTGTGAGCAACTCAATCTGCCTGCCTGTTTTGTCTGATTTTGGGTAAAAGTTGCTCTTTTTTTTATAAAACATTTCAATATTTATATAAATATTTACAATATTTACGTACAAGCCATGCCCAGCCAGTCACATGACCACCAAGCCACACTCGCAAATTAGGCCATGCCCATAGAACTGGTTAGCAGTCCCTGGGATTTAAAATTATGAGTTTGGTGGTCCCTCAGGTCCAAAAAGTTAGTGACCCCTGCCTTAGAGGTTCTTTGGTTGGGTTGTTTACTGTTAGCTTCTTTGACAGTTCCTTAATTGGAGTATTGTTTACTTTATGATTGTTCATCTAATGTTAATCTTGGTGTTAATCTCTACTCATCTGGTATTGGTTGTTGGTGTGGGGTGGGTGGGTCTATTTGTTCTCTTTTTGGCTTGTAGATTGCCTCTTTTGAATATATGTAGATGTAGTTTATGTCTATGTGCCTATTGATGGTTGATTTGTCAGAGCTCCAGGCTTCCAGGAGTATTCTAGCAATTTTGGACTTGGTTTGGTCTAAGATAATCACAGTTTCCCAGTTGAAACTATGGTCTGTCCATGGCTTGTGAAAATAAAGTTTTCATCATGTCTCCTGACTGCTAGTTGGTGTTCATGGACATGTTCTGCTGGTCTTCTGCTGCCATGCCCTTGGTAGAGTTGGACTTTGAAGGGAGAGGAGGAACAACCAACAGGGATGGAGGTGTGGCTCTGGAAGTTGTGGAGGAGGCTGGGGAAAGTCAGAGGCTGGCTGGGCAGTCAGAGGAAGAACCAGGCCCATCCCCTTTGCATCCTAGGACATGCAGGGAGGAAGGGAGAAGGCAACAACTTGGCTTACGAGAGAGGAAGCAGCCATGATCCTCCTCATTGGTTGCAGCTGGGGAGACTAGTATATAAGAGAGATGATTATAACACAGCGTTGCCAGAAGCAAAGTGTGTGTTATTTTGGGCTGAAGTTATCTTGGTTGGTGTCCTTCCAACAGATTGTTCCTTGAATTTGGTAATCACTTATCCTGGTCCATTGTGGAACTTTCGTCATTGTAGTTTGTTTGGTTTTTTATTTCACATCTATCTGCTCATTAAGTTCAGAGTGTATTGTTTTGTTTTGAAGACTACTTTTGAGTATGTTTTATTTCCAGCTGAGAATTATTGAACAGTGGGGTCAAGTTGGAGGCATTAAAGGACATTTATTTATGTTTTGGATTTTGTTATGTTCGTATTACACTCTGGGTCATCACATCTGCCTATTTGTGCTACATAGCAGCTGTTGCAGTCATTATACTATATGCTGCAGATGACTCCTGGTTTTTTTCTTCTCCTGGGGCTTCTGGGTCTTTTGGTTTACCTAAGTTGTTTTGGAGGGCTTTAGTTGATTTGTGTGCTATGCTGATGCCATGCGATGTAATAATCTGTTAGTGGTTTCTGAGATGGTTTGGATGTATGGTAGTGCTATCCTTTTACAGTTTGGGTTGGTTGTGCTATATTGAGTTGAGTTTGATTCCTTTGAAGATGTTGTTGATGGTAAGGGTCAACATCAAGAACATCTTCAAAGGAATCAAACCTACAAGGGAAGAAAACAACGACATGCTACCCTTCTTGTATATCCTCATCAGCAGAGAAAGCTAGAAACACAGGTCTACTGAAGAACCACCAACACCAACCAAGTGATCCACTGCCAAAGTAATAACCTACTTCCCACAGGAGAAGCTGTAGATGAACATTATTTAGATGAGTCCAAACACATTGCAGCAATCCTGAACATCAGGGAAAGGATCATCTATATAACATCTTCCAAGAAAACAAGTATCTATCCAACTTCATCATCATAATTAGCAACCAGGACGAACCACACCTTGCTTAAAATATAAATAGGAGGCAAAGGTTGAGAGAATTTCATGGAATGGAAGAACATATTGTCCTTGCTGAAATCCAGCATGAATTTTATGTCAGGGCTGGCAAACTGAAACGGAAATCAAGAAGTCATCTGATGAAATGATAGGAGTGGTGCGGTGATCTAGAGGTAGGTCTCTCACCTCATAATCAGGAGGCTGTGAGTTCAATCCTAGGTAGAGGCAGGTATTTCTTTCTCTGGGTGCAATGAGAATAGATCTGCTGAACAAAACTCCATATTGGTGACAGGAAGGGCATCCAGCCAGTAAATACTCTGCTCCATTCAGTTGCCCAGATTCCATTCCTGCAAAGGATTATGGAATGGTTAAAAGACATTGTCTTTCCTTAGAGAACCTATCAGAATCTATCCTTGACATCAGTTTTTGGCCCTGATTCCAAGGACACCTAACCCTAACCCTATTCCTAACTCTCAGCCTTACCCTAACCCTAGTTTCATTTTCAATGGCAATGGATTTTACTGTGGATCCCAAAGAATGAAAAGCTTCCACAGTTTCTCTCATTGGAAAACCTATTAGAATGTATCCCTGATATCCATTTCTGGCACCTAACCCTAACCTTAACCTTAATGCTAGTTAAATTTTCTTTGGCAATGGGATTTCCCATGTATTTTACGGTGGCCAACAAAAAGTCCGTATGAAATGCAATCACATTCTCTTTCCTTAGAGAATCTATCAGAATCTAATCCCTGACATCAGTTTTCTACCTTGACTCCAAGGAGACCTAACCCTAATCTTATTCCTAACCCTGGTTTATTTTTCTTTGGCAATTTTCCCCATGAATTTTATTGGGATCCAGATAGAAGTCTGGGGGAAAAAAAAGTTTTCACTCTTGGTTTCTTTAGAGAATCTTTGGAATCTATTCCTGACATCAGTTTTTCTGACTCCAAGAAGCCCTAACCCTAGCCCTAATCCTACCCCTAGCCCTAATCCTACCCCTATCCCTAACAATGGCATGTTGTGGAATTCTGGGGGTTGAAGTCCACAAGCCTTAAAACTGTTGATTTTGAAAAACACTGCTGTAGATCATGGCAGGAAATAGAATATATTAAGACTAGTAGGAATAGTACCAGAAGGTTATAGTAAAGAAAAGAAAAAGAAAAGTTTATGTAATTATACATGTATTAAAAGCAGCTAGAATTTGTATTTGTAAATTGAAAGAGTGATAAGATACCGATAGAGGGAAATTGAAAAAAATATTTGAATGTGCAGAAATGAATAGATTAACATTAGAAATTAAAGAAAAAGAAGAATCTGAATATTATATGTTATGGTATTTGTTTTATCAATGGGTAGAAAATAGAATAATTTAAAAGGGACTAGATGTATTTATAGAGCAATAAGGGAAACTAGTGTAATAGATATATTGGATCCCACCGATACTATATATATGGGAATGTGATTATTGTTGTACTGTTAAGTTGATAAGAACATTATTAATAACTGTTAAGCAATTGAAATATGTACCTAATTGATGCACAATTGAAATTGAATGGATTTATTGTATATAAAAATAAAATAAAATTAATAATAATAGAAAAGACTAGTAGGTATGCCAGAATATCTAATTATTCTCTTTAGGAATAATTGAGGTGATGCTATTTCAGTAATAACTGAATTTGGAGAAACAGAACAGAATGGGATAAAGATGTAGATAAAGATTGTCCCCATAAGTGTTTAACCCACATAGTTAGAAGAATGGCATAATTAAAGGAAAGGAAAATAGCAATCAAAGTTTAACATGAAAGACTGATATCAATATATTGTTAGCTAAAATTAAAGATAAAAAAGATTAAAATTAAAGTGGGATTCTTGGTGCTCTCTAAGCTTGGTTGGTTTCTTGCAGATGTTTCATTACCAAACTAGATAATAAAAATCATCACCCTGATGATGTTACATAGTTTGGTAATGAAATGCCTGCAAGCAAACAACCAAGCTCAGAGAGCACTGGCAACTCAAAACTAAGTTCAAAGCTAAGCTGCAACTATTCTCTTCTAACAGGAAAATAAAGATGATTTCATAAAAATATATGGCAATTTGAAAAATGGGGTTGCAATGCCGTTGATATTTTCTTTTGTAAGTCATCATGAGGTTGAATGGAGTAGGTGGAGTAGATATAATGCATTAAATATTCTGCAATATGACTGTATATTGACTTTTGGGGTTTGCTCATCTATTTCCCATTGTTTTATATTATCCAATTGATTATACTGTTCAGCTTTCAGGTTAATTTTTTTGTCTGGCAAATGCTGGCCAAGCTTATTCAAATGAGAAAGACTTCAAAATGGGTTTGGAAATAGGACTTGCTTTCTACCAGCCCAAGCTATGCATTCCTTGGTACTCCAAGAGAAATGCTTTTAGAGTCCTAATGACATTATTTATGGCCCATTAACCTTTACAAGCAGAAGTAAAATCCAATAAATCAATAAAATATAAATAAGACAGAGAAAGAAATCAATAATAATATAGACTTAGAAAGACAAAGAATGAGTGAGTAGTCAAAAGCATAATGTATCTAGAAGAAAGGCATGGCTTTTTAGCTTTGGGATAAGCTGTGTATGCTTTTTGTGTCTCCCATTGTCTTCATCTAAAATGACAGAGGCTAATCTTTACCAGCCAAAGTAAAATTCAATAAATTGATAAATTATAAATAGCAACAGCTATAGCAATTAGATTTATATTCCGTCCCATAGTGCTTTACAGCACTTTCTGGCTGGTTTATAATGTCAGCATGTTGCCCTCAACAATCTGGGACCTCATATTACTGATTTCAGATGGGTGGAAGGCTGAGTCAACCTTGAGACCAGAGGTGGTATTCAGCAGGTTCTGACCAGTTCTGGACAACCAGTAGCGGAAATTTTGAGTTGTTCGGAGAACCGGCAATCCCACCTCTGACTGGCCCCACCCCCATCTATTCTCTGCCTCTGAGTCCCAGCTGATCGGCTGGGCCTTCTTTGGTTGCCCTGCCCAGAGCTGGAAAGCAGGTTAGCGGGGTGGGGAGGGAATGGGGATTTTACGGTATCCTTCCCCCGCCATGCCCACCAAGCCATGCCCACAGAACCGGTAGTAAAAAAATGTCAATACCACCACTGCTTGAGACCCATCAGGATCGAACTGCAGGCTGTGAGCAGAATTAGCCTGCATTCTGCTGTAGTTCTTTAAAGCGAGCTCCCTCCTTTTTAAAGCTTTCCTCAGGAAAAAAAAATCTGTCTTTTTTTCCCACTTTGCACACACAATGATCAAAATTCTGCACTTCTCTGACGCCTCAGGAATTTTTTCTCCGTTTGAACTCATTTTTGCTAGTGTTTCTCAATCTCATCAATTTTAAGCTGTGTGGACTCCAACTCCCAGAATTCCCCAGCCAACAATGCTGGAATTATGGGAGTTGAAATCTACACAACTTACAGTTGATGAGAAACACTACCGTAGCCAGCTAACCCCCATTTTTATTTTTTACAACGGTCTACAGGGAGTCAGCAGGAGGCCTGGATGAAGGCCAACAGACCGCATGAGTTCATCCTAACAATAATGCTTCTTGATGGAAGCCAAACTCTCAAATCACAAGATGAAAACAAACATGATATCCAATGACACCTCCAAACCAAACTTTTAAACTTTACCCACTCTTGCTGCCAAAGAAAACTTTTTTTAGCAATGAAGATTCAAGTCGCTTCAACAGTGAGATGAGAAAGAGAAGGAGGGAGGGAGGGAGGGAGGAAAGAAGGAAGGAAGGAAGAAAGGAAGGAAGAAAGGAACTGTTGGAAGAAATATCCATCTGGTTCAGTTCCAAGCTGGAAGAAAAACACTGGAAACATGGAGGCTGATTGGAAAGATGGTTTAATGATAAAGCAGAACCACGTGGGTTGAGGTCCTGGGCAGCTGACCACATGGAATGGAGAATGAGGGGTTTTTATACCTTCTCTTGGGCTTTGCACTTGAGCTTCCTGTTCCTGTGCAAGAACATGTAATCTATTGGCTGTTGTAGGGGGTCATGGCTGGCACTGTAGGTAGCTTCCAGGTTTGGTTGAAGTTTGGAGGGTGTGGTACAACTGAGATGATGCAAGGAAGGAGCTTGTGCTCTGAAAGGGTGTTGAACAATTCCTATTGTGTCTTCATGGCTTTGTCATGGTTTGGATCTTGAGTTAGGGCTAATTCCATCACCCTGGAGCTGAAGGTCTTTTGTCTTGTAGATAGGATGGCCCAGTCTTTCTTAATGGGTACCAAATATCTGCTGGGAGCAAGGAGCTGTTTTCTTTTAAACACGTTTCTTCTTTAGGGACATATAATATTCTGCCCTTTAAATATTTCTCAAAATATTTCATTCTTCTAGGAGAGAGGATCTTCCCTCAGAAAGAAAGAAGGAAGGAAGGAAGGAAGGAAGGAAGAAGGAAGGAAGGAAGGAAGGAAGGAAGGAAGGAAGGAAGGAAGGAAGGAAGGAAGGAAAGTGGGTAAACATGGCAGATAAAGGCAACCACAGAAAAATTGACCCAAGTTGAGTGTGGCAATGAAAGCTAGGGGGTGGCGTGGCTTTGTGGTCCTTCCTTTCCTTGGTGCCATAAGGGCATTCTTATTTTGCTTAATGTTAATCCAGAGTTGATTAGCAGCATTCTTTTAAAGATGGCTAATGCTAAAAGCGAGTTCTTCACAGTAAAACAAGGACATTCGCCTTTTAAAAGTAGAGTTCTCCACTCCTTTACTTGGTACAGAATACCTTATGCCACCAGACTTGAAATTCTAGACCTATACTACGCTGCCTTCGGTCCCATCTAAGTATAGTATATAAAATCATACATTGCAATGTCCTACCTGTCAATGAATACTTCAGCTTCAACCATAACAATACAAGAGCACACAATAGATACAAACTCAAGGTAAACCGCACCAAACTTGATTGTAGGAAATACAACTTCAGCAACAGAGTGGTCAATGTCTGGAATACTCTCCTGACTCTGTGGTTTCTTCCCCAAACCCCAAAAACTTTAACCTTAGACTGTCTACTATTGACCTCACCCCTTTCCTAAGAGGTCTGTAGGGGGCGTGCATAAGTGCACCAACGTGTCTACCATCCCTGTCCTATTGTTTCTTTTATTTTTTTATTTTTCTTATATGTATCCATGTATTCATGACTATGTTTTTACTTATACCTATTATCTTGTAAGCAATTGACAAACCAAATAAAATAAATAAAACTCACCACCTGTTTTTTTGAGCAGAGATGGGAGATTTCTCCAAATGTCTCCAGAATGAAGAGAAAAAGAAATTACCCCATAATTTCTCTGGATTAAAATTCCCTTGTGTAATCCCTTTCCTGCAGGGGAGAAAAATATCTAAAGCACAGAACGTGTCTATGGATGCATGAAGCTATGCACACAAACACATGCATAAAGACCGTTGGCTACCTCCTACCAAGAAATGTAAACATACCTACAATTCTTTCTTTTTGCATTAAATAAAAGTGAGTTTTATCTCATCAATCTGAAGGACAGGTAGAAAATAAATACAGGTGAATTGTTCTCTTCAGTTCTATTTTGCAAAGCATCAGCAATTCCCTTTTTTGTCCTTAAGAAAGAAAATTTAAAGAATTGGAAAGGAAGACGGATGGGACAGATTGCCGACAAGGTGCCCCAGGTTGCATCCTTGAATATAGACACACAGTCACAGGGTTGGAAGGGAACTTGGAGGTCTTCTAGTCCAACCCCTTGCCAAGGCAGCAGACCTTATACAACCCCAGATAAATGGCTGTCCAATCTTTACTTGAAAACTTCCAGCAACAGAGTACCCTGGGAGGTAAGATGTTCCATTGATGAATTGTTCTTACCAGGGGTGAGTTTCAAAAATATTAGCAAAGGGTTACCTGCCTGTTTGCTGGGTGGGCGTGGCCATGGTGGGTGTGGCCTAGTGGGCCTCCTGCACCATGTGGGAGGGGGGCATTTTTGCCCTCCCTGGGCTCTGGAGGCTTTCCTCGAGCCTCCGGGAGGGTGACAACAGCCTCCCGGGATCCTGAGGCTCTCTGGAAGCTGGAAACAGGCCCATTTCTGGCCTTCCCGAACTTCCGGGAGGTCTGTTTTTTGCCCTCCCTGAGGCTCCGCACATGCCCTGCACTTACCTGCATCCAAAACAGGCCACGTGGGGACTCCTGGGGGGACGGGGCCAGCCAGGAGTGGGATTTGGGGGTTCTCCAAACTGTACAGAATCATAGCTAGAGGCTCTCCTGAACCCCTGCAAACCCCCAGCAGCCCCGTTCTTCCTGTTAAGAAATTTCTTCTTCATTCCAGATTGGATCTTTTCCTGATGAAAAGGAAAACCATCCACCGATGGTTTTTTGTCCTGCCCTCAGGTGCTTTGGAGAATAAGTCAATCCCTTCTTCTTCTCCATGACAGCCCCTCAAATATTGGAAGGCTGCCACCCTAAACCTTCTCTTCATTAAGCTAGGCATACCTTAATAATTCATCATACGACTTAGCCTCCAGACCCCTTATTATCTCTGGCATCCATAAAGACCGATACTTATTCATTCATGGGTTTAAAGATTGCACGATCTGTATATTTTTGCCTTGCAAGCAGAGCAGCTGAAATAACAGATGTTATTTTCCCTTTCCCCCGTTATTTTTGCTTGAATAATGGAATTGGAAACCTTATAAAAAAGCTCTTTCGAATGTTGTAGGAGAGAGGTACATTAGCCTGTGGTAGACTTAGGGGGCTGGGGGTGGGGAGGGACACAGGACTCATGTTGTGGGCACCTGTGATAGCCAAATACTAAGGAAGGACTTCCCTGAAACCTACCAACACTCTCATTATAATCTCCCTCCAGTAGTGGAATTCAATTCTTTTTTACTACCGGTTCTGTGGGTGTGGCTTGGTGGGCGTGGCTTGGTGGGCGTGGCAGGGGAAGGATGCTGCCAAATCCCCATTCCCTCCCCGTCCCATGAACCTGCTTTCCAGCTCCATTCTCCTGTGCAAGGCAACAAAAGAAGACTCAGAAGGCAGAGAATAGATGGGGGCGGAGCCAGTCAGAGGTGGTATTTGCCGGTTCTCTGAACCATTCAAAATTTCCGCTACCGGTTCTCTAGAACTGGTCAAAACCTGCTGAATACCACTTGTGTCTCCCTCCCTATCTTCCTCCTTTCCTTCCTTCTCTTCCTCCCTCCTTCCCCTCTCCCTCCTTCCTTCATTCTCTTCCTTTTCTTTCCCTCTTCATTCTCCTTTCTTCTTCCTTCCCTTCTTTCCTTATTTTTCCCTCCTTGTTCTCTTCCCAGCTTTTCTTCTTTTTCTTTCCTCGTTCCTTTTCTCTTTTCCTGTCCCTTCTTGCATGCTCAAATGCAAAAGGGGAAACATTTCTCCTTTTATTTATTTATTTGATTTGTCCATCGCTTGCAAAATAATAGGTATAAATATAAACATGTGTAAGAATACAGGAAATAGGTACGATTAAATGGGGACAATAGGACAGGGACGGTAGGCATGATTGCGCGCTTTTGCATGCCCCTTACAGACCTCTTAGGAATGGGGTGAGGTCAATAGTGGGTAGTTTAAGGGTAAAGGAGTGGGGGTTTGAGGATGTAACTACAGAGTCAGGTAGTGCATTCCAGGCATTCACCACTCTGTTGCTGAAGTCGTACTTTCTACAATCAAGTTTGGCGCAGTTTACATTGAGTTTATATCTGTTGTGTGCTCTTGTATTGTTGTGGTTGAAGCTGAAGTAGCCATTGACTGGTAAGACATTGTAGCAGATAATTTTGTGTAGTACGCTTAAGTCCAACTGTAGGCGGAGTAGTTCTAGGTTGTCCAAGCCCAAAATTTCAAATCTGGTGATATAGGGTATTCTGTTGCGAGCAGAGGAGCATAGTACTCTTCTCGTGAAACTGGACTCACTCAGTTGTATTCATGTCTGATATACAGTGCGGATTCCAGACAGATGAGCTGTATTCGAGTATTGGTCTGGCAAAAGTTTTGTATGCTCAAGTTAGCAATTAGACATTTCCAGAAGAGAAGCTTCGTAACATTAGATTTACAACTCTTAATGCCTTTTTGCCAATGCTGTTACGGTGAGCTCTGGCACTTAGGTCTTTAGATATGAGTACTCCGAGGTCCTGGGCAGAGTGAGAGTCTGTTTTGATAGCCCTCTGTTGGTGAAAATGGAGCTTGGGAAGGGCATGCGCAGCTCCTCCCCATACCCCATTTTCAGCTGTGACAGCCCCCTGCAGCCCTCTGCCAGCAAAATAAGAGCATGGGATGGCTGCATATGCCCCTCCCCCCAGCTCCATTTTTGCTGGCAGAGGCACCACGGGGCGGTCTTTACTTTTTCCAGGTCAGCCCCACAGGCCAGATCTAAGCACCCCATGGGCCTTCAGTTTTACACCTCTGGTGTAGCGTCTCCCGCTTGGGTGGCGGGGGTTGGACTAGATGACCTACAGGGTCTCTTCCAAACTCTGTTATGATGTTAACATGTCTAAAGGTTGTCTAGATTGGGAAGCATTGTGCTAAAATGGAAAACGGAGGCATTTCCCTAGTCTTGCTAATCCATTCATTCAAAATCGCGAAAATATATAAATGTCATTTTGAAAAAAAAAGCGGCCAACTTATCTGATGTGGCTTGAAAATCAGTGAGAAGTGACATTTTTATTTTGTTTTGAGCTTTAAAGTCAGGGCAAAGATAAACAAAGAGTTGAAATGGAAGTAAGATTATAAAATGTCACGTTTCTGGATGATTTGAAATACTTGGTAAATTGTTCTTATGCATTTGGGAAGGTTTTCTCTTGAACAAATATTGGAAGAAGACAAGAATTGGCTAAGCGATATATCAGTTGGACGAATCTCTGTGATAAGGCTCAGCTTCCAGTGAATATGATCTATCAAATTTTTATTTATAAAAAAGCAAGATCCAGCTCTTAGGCAGAAGCTTCATGCTAAAGTTTTGTTATATCTATTCGGAAGGGTGGGGGAGCCATTAATAGAATCTCTCTCTCTCTCTCTTTTTTGGAGGCCATTTATAAGTGTAGGTTTTGCAGGATCCAGTCTGGGTCGATCCCCAAGAGCCGAGGTTTTGCCTTTTGAGCTTCCAACACCCCCAATCTACATCTAAAAAAAACTACACACAACAGGCACCGTAGAACTATCACACAGAGAAAAACCCAAAGCACACGGAGAAGTTTCCTTGAGAATGGGCCTCCAGGATGAGTCTGAAAGTTTGAACAAGAAAACCTCTGGTCCTGGTGATCAAACCAGAGTGGATCCCGCAACATTATACAATAGCACTTAGACTTATATACCGCTTTACAGTGCTTTACAGCCCTCTCTAAGTGGTTTTACAGAGTCAGCCTATTGCCCCCAACAAATGGGTAATCATTTGACTGACCTTGGAAGGATGGAAGGCTGAGTCAACCTTGAGCCTGGTGAGATTTGGATTGCCAGATTGCAGTCAGTCAGCAGAAGTAGCCTGCAGTACTACACTCTAACCACTGTGCTACCACTGCTCGATCTATCTATCTATCTATCTATCTATCTATCTATCTATCTATCTATCTATCTATCTATCTATCTAGGGATACATATATTCACCTTCATTAGTGAAGGTATTCCTTGATTTATAACCATTTGTTTAGGGGCATTTCAAAGTTACAATAGCACTGAAAAAGGTGACTTATGACTAGTCCTCATATGACCATAGCAACATGTCCTCTTGCCCTTCAGATGAAGGTCTATTCTATGGAGCTATGGCAATGTCCATGTCATTAGATGAAAACTAATGAAGGAGAGAAGTGACCTGGAAGTAAGAAGTAATTTCTTGACAACAATAAACCAGTGGAATAAGCGGTCAGATTTCCAAGTGATGAAATCCATTTCCATTTCCATGAAAAATATTCACACAAACCTAAACCGAATTCTGTGGGTGGCAGAGGAGGTTAAAATGTGCATTGTATGATTGCATAACCTAATTTCAATCTTTGTGTATTTTATGTCGTTGCAGGGGTTTCTTTTCAAATGACGGAGGGCAGCCTGTCAAGCCCGAAAGAAGTGTAGCCATTTTATTTAGGCTTAGTATATATTCTTTTTCTTACTTTCTCTTTGGTAGTCATGGGGGAAGGGTTTTGGGCTTGCCCCATTCCTAAGCGGGGAGGAGTGGAGATAGAGAGAGTTGTTTAGGCTAGGTGATCTTTCTTCCCGTGGGAAATGAGCTGTCCGTCCTTGGGCCCCTTGAGGTGCAGATTTATGACATCAAGCAACATTGAATTACTTCTATTGGAGAATGTGACTTTGGGGGGTTGTTTCCAAATTCTAATATTGTGGGGTAATTCCGTGTTGTGTCAGATCTAGAATTACCACAGACTTTGCCAATTTGATGCTTTCTTAAATAAAAGAAATTGTCCTGGAAGATGGACTTTGTTCTTCAGAAGTTGTCAGTGCTCCATTACTAGAGGTTTTCAAGAAGAAGTTGGACAGCTGTTTGTCCAGAGCGGTATAAGATAGGACAGAACAGAATGGAACAGAATAGAATAGAATAAAAGAGGTCTTCTAATCCAATATCTTGGAGGTCTTCTAATCCAATATCCTGCTCAGGCAGGAAACCCTATACCCAGTGGTGAGATTCAATTTTTTTTAGTACCAGTTCAGTGGGTGTGGCTTGTGGGCATGGCGTGGCATGGCATGGCATGGCTTGGTGGGCATGGCAGAGGAAGGATATTGCAAAATCCCTATTCCTTCCCCATCCCGCTAACTTGCTTTCCAGCTCCATTCTCCTGTGGAGGGCAACAAAAGAAGACCCAGCCGATCAGCTGGGAGGCAGAGAATAGATGGGGGCGGGGCCAGTCAGAGGGGATATTCTGAACTATTCAAAATCTCCGCTACCAGTTCTCCAGAACTGGTCAGAACCTGCTGAATACCACCTCTGCCTATACCATTGCAGACAAATGGTTGTCCAATCTCTTCTTAAAAACTTCCAGTTTTCCTTCCCAACTTCTGGAGGCAAGTTGTTCCACTGGTTAATTGCTCTAACTGTCAGGAAATTTCTCCTTAGTTCTAGGTTGCTTCTCTCCTTGATTAGTTTCCATCCATGGCTTCTTGTCCGACCCTCAGGATCTCCTGCTTGACCAAAGGGTTGGACTAGAAGACCACCGAGATCCCTTCCAACTCTGTTATTCTGTTCGGTTATGTCACTCGGATGGCAACACGGGCATCATATCCCCCTCAACCCAATTTGATAGAAGTCTTATTGGCTTCTATGCATTTGAACCTTGCACATTGACAATGAGGTACCTTTGTCCTAGAGAATTTGTAAATCATCCAAGCATCCTTTCTCAAATGTCTCAGTGTAAACTGCACACCAACCAGGTGCCAGCTGCCAAAGTCATTTCCAGAGGCTGCAGCTCAATTACACCATTGCTTCAGGCCAAGATGAAAAGGCAAAACCTCCGAAGAACCGGGACGTTGTTTTTCTCATTGCTTCATTTGCCCATCTGCTAGCTATTACTAAGAGAATTGAGTTAGCTCTCTGCTCCCTCAACAGTGATGTTTTACGATCGTGTCATTCTTTGTTTCTAGAATCCTGGGGGTTTGACTTGAAAGGTCTCATTTAACTTTTATCTACATACAGAAGTGTTTCCAATTTGGGACATTTCAATTGGCTGCATTGCATATGAAGTTCTCTATTTTTTTTTCATTCATCTCAGCTTCTTAAGCGCCCCCAGAAACAAGGGAAGAGTTCCCATCAAACATACCATTGTATCAAACCCAAGGTTTTGTGGGCTGCTGACAGCAACTCCGGTGCGACCTGCCTCTGACTTCCACCATCAGCTCCGATTCATCACGCAACATGTACACCTGCTTCCTCTCGAAGGACCCGTCAAGCCGTAGTTCAGATCTAAAAAAAGCAGAGGTTGATCAAAGGAGATCTGCATTTTGAAAGCAAAATGAAACCCACCTGCCCAGCATTTTCTTTCCAAAACTTATAGCCACGGTATGATGCTTTTTCAAGAGTTTTTAGAAGGGCATTGCGTTCATTGCTTTGCACAGTCAAATTGCTTTGCAGGAGTGTTGAGTTCTCTCAATGAGTTCTGTAAAACTATAAAGTTCTACAGAACCTTTGCCAGACCAGTTCTTGAATACAGCTCGTCCGCCTGGAACCTGCACTGTGTATCAGACATTAACATGATTGAGAGGGTTCAGAGGTATTTCTCGAGAAAAGTTCTCCACTCCTCCACTCACAATAGAATTCCCTATGCCTCCAGGCTTGAAATTTTAGGCCTGGACAATCTGGAACTGTGCTGCCTGTGATCCGATCTAAGCATAGTTAACAACATTGTCTGCTATAACATTTTGCTCTCTGTTCTCTTGTGCAGGACTTCTTTAGCCTCAATCACAATAATACATGGGCAAACAATTGATGTAAATTCAAAGTAAACCACTCCAAACTCAATTGCAGAAAATACGACTTCAGCAACAGAGTGGTCAACACCTGGAATGCTCTACTGGACTCCATGGTTACAGCCTCAACCCCTCACAGCTTCAACCTCAAACTGTCTGCTGTGGACCTCACTCCATTCCTAAGAGGTCCTTAAAGAGGGCATGCATAAGCGCACCAGTGTGCCTACGATCCCTATCTTACTGTCTCCATTTATCTGTATTTACTTCCTTTGTTCCTGTTTATGTTCACACTTATACTTGTTACCTTGTACATGTTTGACAAACAAGCAGACAAATAAATAAATAGTTGTCATGCCAAAAACAATCAGTAGAATAGCTTCATCCCTGAAGCGTTTTCAACCAGAGACTGCATAGCTATTCATCCTGAACGGTATGGAGCAGTGGTGGGATTCAATTTTTTTTTACTACCGATCCTGTGGGAGTGGCTTGGTGGCCATGATGTGGTTTGGTGGGCATGGTGTGGTTTGGTGGGCATGGCTTGATGGGCGTGGCAGGGGAAGGACACTGCAAAATCTCCATTCCCTCCTCATCCCACTAACCTGCTTTCCAGCTCCGTTCTCCTGTGCAGGGCAACCAAAGAAGATCCAGCCGATCAGCTGGGACTTGGGAGGCAGAGATTATATGGGGGTGGGGCAAGTCAGAGGTGGTATTGGCCGTTCTTCGACTTATTCAAAATTTCCTCTACCGGTTGTCCAGAACTAGTCAGGACCTGCTGAATACCACCTCTGGTATGGAGGCTTCTGCTTGTGCAGGGGCTTAGTCTAGAAGACCTCCAAGGTCTCTTCCAACCTTACTATGCTATGTTCTAAATTGCTGCGCAAGGTCCATAGACAGAATGAAACAGCCACTTCAGATGCCGGGGATTCGGATGCCCAGGAAATCAAATCAAGCCAATTGGCATCAAATTTGGCCAGTCCTCTCCCTGTTACCCTTAAGGCATGGCATAAAGTGAAAAGGCTCACATAACTCAGGCAGCATTAGCTAAAAATAATGCACAGTTACATAGCTTGTAGATAATGCACATTTCATAACAGTCTTTGAAGATACAGTATCGGATTTTTTCAACAGCTGATCCCAAGAGAAGGACTGTGTAGCTTTTGGAACTATTCAACCTAGAGTTCAATGGGAATTGTGAAATTATTTTATTTAGAAGGATTCAGAGTCATCAGGGAGTGGAATAGCATATAAATTTAATCAACCAATCAATAAACTCCACTAGCAAAATAAATCACCTATCAATGAATGAAACAATGTTGACAGATCTCTCTTCAAATGTCACATCGAAAACTATAAAAAAAATAAATCTTCACTAGAAGACCTTTGTATGAAAATTCACCAAAGATCAGACTGGAGGCCACTGTCAAATTTCTTACAAGACAAGGAGAAAAATCAATATTTGACTTTGGGGTTTGGGATTAGGCTGGATTTGGCTAGAGGAATAGTGTAGCTTGTTATTATGACTGATTGAGTTGATGATCTACCTATCCCCCAGAAACTCAAGTCAACATACACAGCTATTTAGCTCCACCAGATTTTCTCTAAAGTCATAACAATGGGATGTAGCAATAGCACTTAGACTTCTATACTGCTTTACCGCCCTCTCTAAGCAATTTACAGAGGCAGCATATTACCCTCAACAATTTGAGGTACTCATTTTACCCAGCTCAGAAGGATGGAAGGCTGAATCAACCTTGAGCCCGGAGAGTTTGAACTGCCTAATTGCAGGCAGCCAGCACTCAGCAGAAGTAGCCTGCAGTACTGCACTCTAACCACTGCACCACCATGGGTCATGTAGGTTAAGATAAGGACTTTTGAATGGTCCACTTAATGTGGTAGAACCATCTTCTGAAGGAAAGGACGGTCCAATGAGAAGGGAGGTAAAATACATCCCCATTTACAGTCACTTTGGGGGGAAATGTTTGAGGTCCAACTCTTAGATCTTTATCTGCCGTTTCCCAAAAGAAGACAGATAGTCCGGCAAGATTCTTGTAAACTGGTGATCGACAATAAAGAAACCTATTTGACCAATTCTTGTAGAAGTTCTGGTTTGATAGGGCCTGATATTCAATAAGTTTCCATGACTGAACCTGGGTTTTCCCATTCCAGCTCTTATCTGGCATTATTCCACCACCACCACCGTACTTTGTGGTAGTGCTAAAGGGCAAAGATGTATCAGAAAATGGGCACAGTAAACATCCTACAACAACCAGTGTTAGGCCCCAAGAATCAAGAAATACACATGGAGTTCCTTAAGAGTAGATTCCATTATTGTTCTTTACCTATAGACAGAATCTTGGCAGACTAAAGTAACTATTTATGTAACTACAGATTTTTTAGTGCTCTCTGAGCTTGGTTGTTTTCTTGCTGATGTTTCATTACCCAAGTTGGTAACATCATCAGGGCTAAAAGGAGTGGAATTTGTCCTCTATTATGATTTGCCCTGTCAGTGTTGATGGGAATGTTCTTGGTAGTTTCTTGACTAGGTTGATGTTTAGTATTTGGTTGCTGTATATAAACAAAGCACAAAGCCTGTGAAAAGCTAGAGAGGAATAATTTTAATCCTCTTCTTGCTGATCAAACTTTCCAATCTCTACTGCGTCTTTGTTCCTTAGAAAGCAGCCCCTCCACCCTGGGAATCCAGACTACATTCCACCACACTAGTTTGGGAAAAACTGTCTTTGTTAGAAGTTTACTTGATGCCTTTTCCAAGATGTGAAACTAAATATAGATTAGGAGGAAAATGACTACTAGGATTTAATCAGAAGTTGTTCTTTCTAAAAACTATTCCACAAGGTTTAATTGTCCATACCTGGTTTAAATGGCTAAGTTTTTTTTAGTTTTGCTTTCTTCTTGATTCTCTTTAAATCTCAAATTCTTTTAAAAAAAATGTAATTTGGCATATGTTTATGCATATAAATAGATCATAGAACAGAACAATCAGGAGGAGGCTATGAGTTGAATCCTAAGTAGAGGCTGATATTTCTCTGTCTGGGCACACTGAGAATATATGTGCTGAACAAAACTCCACATTGGTGACAGGAAGGGGATCTGGCCAGTAAACACTCTACTAGCTCCATTCAGTTGCCCTGACTCCACCCTGCAGGGGATTCTAGGGCCTTTAAATGAAGATGGTGACTAGAACCCTCAAGCCTCCAGACTTCTGGTAGATGACCTGAGATTGAGAGAGACTCAGACCACCCATAGCGTGAGAAAGGATTTTTTTTTTAATTAAACAACAACCACCTCACTCATGTAAGCTTTCATGACTGGTATCTCCCGGCAATGCTAGACTTAGTGAAAATGGTCTAGCAAACAGATTTCCTGAAGTTTTGCCAAAACTGTGGCTGGCATCTTCAGTGGTGAAGATCTTTGCCTTGTAGAATATGAGCAACTGAGCAGGAACCAGAGGTGGTATTCAGCAGGTTCTGACCAGTTCTGGAGAACCGGTAGCGGAAATTTTGAGTAGTTCGGAGAACCTCTGACTGGCCCCACCCCCATCTATTCTCTGCGTCCTGAGTCCCAGTTGATTGTTTGGGTCTCCTTTAGCTGCCCTGCACAGGAGAACGGAGCTGGAAAGCAGGTTAGTGGGGTGGGGAGGGAATGGGGATTTTGCAGTAACCTTCCCCCAGGAATAGGGAGGGAATGGGGATTTTACAGTATCCTTCCCCTGCCACGCCCACCAAGCCATGCCCACAGAACCAGTAGTAAAAAAACATTGAATCCCACCACTGGCAGGAACTGTTTAAGCTACTGTCTTTTATAGCCACATCACTAAAGTCTAAATCTCAACACAGCCTGACAACTTTTATCCATCTCTAGTTGATGTTAAGGAGGCTCATTTATTAGAAAATCAAGATGTGTAAGACCTATTGCTGTACACCATCTCTGTCAAGATACAGCACTGTCTTGTCTCCAGACTTCAGATGGCAGTTTAATTAAGTGCCTTTTCTACCCCATTCATTTTTTTTTCTGGGCCTTCTTCTTATCACTTTCAAGCCTGATCAACCCTTGGAAACAAATTGCTAAGACGTGATGGACTGCCAGCAAATGCAAACTCTTACAGAGATGAAATTCATGCAAGAACACTCCAATTTACACATCCAGTCTAAATAACTTTTGATCGGAAACCTGAACCTTTCATTTGTTGTGTTGGCTGGGATGAAATATATAAATTGTGGAAGAGACTCTTCCCTCCCCCCACCCCCAGTGTATTGACAAAATGGAGTATAGATGGTATAAAACCAGCTAAGGAGAATGGGTAGTGGAAAAAACCTATATAACTCTACCTCCTCTGATTATTTTCCAGTTCAGAATTATGCTCTGCCAGCAATTTTTTTAAAAATATAGCAACCAGGTTTGGGCTTGCTAAAATGCATTCCAGTCCTGAGCCAGCATAAAAGTAAATTTTGCTGCTGTAATTGCTAAGCCACATTCTGCCAGGAACTGTTGCTGTTTTTACAGGGCTTAAGTGGGAGACATAAAAGAAAGTTAGTCATGGCAGACCAACCTTACTTCTTAATAAAGATACTAGTTTAGTCTATCAGGGAATGTCCTAGATCAGCATTTCTCAATCTCAGCAGAAGTGTGGATTTCAACTCCCAGATTTTCCCAACTTGGAGAATGTTCTATATTAGTGCACCCAGATCTCAATAAGGCCCTTGACAAAGTGCCTTGTGACATTGACCTTCATAAAATGAGAGAACTCATGGAAGCCTGCCATTCAGACAAATCATCTATCAACGGGCACATAGAGATGAACAACATCTATCTACCATTCAAAAGAAACAATAAAAACTCTAAAAGATCACAATGAGCTCCTGACCAGCAGTCAACACCCAGATAAGCAAAGATTAAGAGCCATGGTGGCATAGTGGTTAGGGTTAGGGTATTACAATATTGCACACTAACTCACTGCTCACTGCCAGAAGTTCGATTCTGACTGGCTCAAAGTTGGTTCAACTTTCTATCCTTCTGAGGTTGATAAAATGAGGACCCAGATTGTTGGGAGCAATATGCTGACTCTGTAAACCACTTAGAGAGGGCTATAAAGCACCATGAAGAGGTATATAAGTCTAAGTGCTATTGCTACAGCTAACTGAACCCATTATCAGGAGTTTGATCCTCACCAGCTCAAGCTGGACTCAGCCTTCCATCCTTCTGAAGTCGATAAAATGAGGACCCAGATTATTAGTGGCAATGTGCTGACTCTGTAAACCATTTAGAGAGGGCTGTAAAACACTGTGAAGAGGTATATAAGTCTAAGCGCTATTGGTATTAATATTAAGCAGTAAGCAATATCCCAACCAAGAATTTATTAACTTTGTAAACAACAGCCTAATCAGGGAATTATCAAGAACACTTCCACCAAACAGGCCAAGCTACTTGTATATAAGCAGTGATAATGTTACCTAGCTGGTAATGAATGTCTGCAAAAAAACCCAATCAAAGTTCACAGAGCATCCCACACTTCATAAATGGTTAAATATGGACTCCATGATACCATTATCAGGTGGTCTCACCGTTGGCTGAATTAATACAACCAAAGAGCTCCCATGACCTTGATAATCTCTTCCAATTCTTCTCCTATGATTTAATGAGTCTTAAGTTCTGCTGGAAAAAGAAAAAAGAGATGACCGGGAAGAGAAACCTGGATACCTTTAACCTCTTGACAAAAGCAGAATGATAGGCAATTTCCCAAAAAAAAAAGGGGGGGGGAATATGATAACCATTCCTTCAATTTTTGAGGGGTATGGAGAGAGAGATTTAGGTGTTTCTATTATCAGCAAGTTTGAAGCAGTTGGAAATCTTTTTCTATCCCTGCAATAAGTTTAAGTTACCCCCATCGCATTCCTAACTCTGTCCAGTTTCCCCCTTTGCTTCCATCTGCAGATTTTGCTTCTTCCTACCTTGGCATAAAAATCAGATAGTGCTTGATGATTAATAAGTCAAACAGGAAAGAAACCACCTTGCTGTTCCTCCCAGCCTGGAAAATCTGATGCAGGTTTTTGCCGCACCTGCTTTCTCATCTCAGTCGTAGGTTTTATTTGTCTCTGTAGAGAGACTCTGAGACATTATATCTTCTCCAGCCTTCTCTTCTGTTGCTTGGGCCATCAGTGGAGGGACTGAAACTAGTTAATGGTACTCCGAAGCACCCAGGCAGAATTCAGCGGCTGGCTGCTCATGGAAAAGTAGTTTTTTTAAAAAAAAAAAAGTTACATTATTTTTAAAACAGGATAAAAATCACCTTAGAATCCTAGGCTATTCATTAGATCTGTACAGATACTCTTTGACTTGCAACGCTTCCTTTAGTGACCGTTCAAAGTTGCAACGTCACTTGAAAAAAAGTGACATGGCCGTTTTTCACGCTTATGACCATTGCAGCATCCACATGGTCACGTGAGCAAAATTTGGATGCTTGGCAACTGATTCATATTTATGACCTTTGCAGCATCCCAGGATCATTGATCCCCTTTTGCGACCCTCTAACAATGGGGAAGCCAGATTCACTTAACAACTGTGTTACTAACTTAACGATTGTAGTGATTTGTTTAACAACTGTAGCAAGAAAAGTCATAAAACAGGGGCAAAACTCACTTAACAAATGTCTCACATAGCAACTGAAATGTTGGGCTCAATTGTGATCGTAAATCGAGGACTAGCCCTATACCATTTTTCTCTAGGACAGTGTTTCTCAACCTCAGAGACATGTGGACTTCAACTCCCAGAATTCCCCAGCCCAGTTACACTTTATAGGTCTGCAAAGGTTGTAAATGTGAAGTTGGATTGTCAACTTACTTTTCCATCACTGTCATAAGGAGCTGCTGATCCAGTTCTACAGAGGAATTATTGAGTCTGTCATCTGCACCTCTATAAGTGTCTGGTTTGGTTCTGCAATCCAACAAGACAGACACAGACTCCAGAGAGTAATTAGGACTGCAGAAAAAACAATTACTACTAACCTGCCTTCCATCGAGGACCTGTATACTGCATGAGTCAAAAAGAGGGCTGTGAGAATATCTACAGACCCCTCACATCCTGGAAATAAACTGTTTCAACTCCCGCCCCCTCAAAATGACACTATAGAGCACTGTACACCAGAACAACTAGATACAAGAACAGTTTTTCCCCAAACGCCATCACTCTGCTAAACAAATAATTCCCTCAACACTGTCCAACTATTTACAAAGTCTGCACTACTATTACTATTAACCTTCTCATCACTCCTTATCGCCCATCCTCTCCCACTTGTGACTGTATGACTGTAACTTGTCGCTTGTATCTTTACGATCTATATTGGCTGTTTCCTAGTATGATTTGATTGCTTATTGTACCCTATGACTTTTATTAAGTGTTGTACCTGATGATTCTTGACTCTTGACAAATGTACCTTTTCTTTTATGTACACGGAGAGTATGTGAACCAAGACAAATTCCTTGTGTGTCTAATCACACTTGGCCAATAAAGAATTCTATTCTATTCTATTCTATTCTATTCTATTCTATTCTATTCTATTC
>NW_020769330.1:14166083-14191378 GCF_900518735.1 Pseudonaja textilis | reverse complement strand
TCTATTCTATTCTATTCTATTCTATTCTATTCTATTCTATTCTATTCCATTCCATTCCATTCCATTCCATTCCATTCCACTCCACTCCACTCCACTCCACTCCATTCCATTCCATTCCATTCCATTCCATTCCATTCCATTCCATTCTATTCTATTCTATTCTATTCTATAATTGCCAATTGTTGCTGAACAAGGACTACCTGTAATGATTGCCTTGTATGGCATTTTCAACACTCGGTGGGGCAGTGACAATGAAGTCATTTGCTGGTTGGCTTAAAAATGCTTTTGAGCGATTGGACAATGAAGATTTCTATGTGCCCATAGAAATATTCCACATTATAGAACATTTATTTCAAACACAGCCAATTATTTCTGGCTTCTCCATCTTAGTTTCTTTAATAAGGCTCAAAACAGAAACTGAGGGTGATTTAATCTTTATCAACCTGAAAAGTTACCTTCCTCTGGTCTATACATGCTTACTTGGTTCTTGAGATTCTAAGATTGGGATTGTAAGGAGTGGGAAGAGAATTTCTTCCAACTAAAACATATGAAGAAGGGTTACAGGAACTGGGCATGCTAGTCAGGTGAAGAAAAGGACCCAGACATGATAGCAGTCTTCCAATATTTGAGGGGCTGCCACAGAGAGGAGGGGATCAAACTATTTTCCAAAGCACTCGAAGGCCAGACAAGGAATAATGGATGGAAACTGAACAAGGAGCGATTTAACCTGAAAATAAGGAGAAATTTTCTGACGGTGAGAATAATCAAGTCATGGAACAGAAGTTGCCTTCAGAAGTTGTGGGAGCTTCATCACCGGAAGCTTTCAAGAAGAGATTGGACTGCCATCTGTCAAAAATGGTATAGAGTCTCCTGCTGGGGAGGGGGATTAGACTAGCTGACCTACAAGGTCCCTTCCAACTCTGATTATCTCTTATCTGTTAATTTTGTCCTTCATGAGCGCTGAAGTTCATGGGCTCCAATTGAGTTGCTTTAATTGCTGTAAATCACATGAGTGGTGGTGGCCCATCTATGAAGATATGATAAATGTGTCTAGAAATTTGTCTCCAGGCAGATTATAGGCAGAGAGGCCTTGGTTGTCAAATCCCACTTCATTCTTTTTTCTGAGAAGAGAAATTGCTTCTTATCATGCCATCATTTGTACTGCAACTCAGTTTTCCCAATCATGCCTTCTAGAAACGTTCATTGGTTTTCATATAAACACCGTTGATACTTTCTGAGATCTGGACGTCAGTAGAGAGGGGTTGCTATTGACCCCTAAACATGAAAGAAGGACTAGGAGGGACATGATAGCAGTGTTCCAGTACCTCAGGAGTTGCCACAAAGAACAGGAGGGGCCAAGCTATTATCCAAAGCACACCTGAACGCAGGACGAGTAGCAGATGGAAACTAATCAAGGAAAGAAGCAACCTAGAAATAAGGAGAAATTTCCTGACAGAACAATTAAACAGTGGAACAATTTGTGAATGTTCCAGCACTGGAAGTTTTTAAGAAGACATTAGACAAACATTTCTCTGAAATGATATAGGGTTTCCTGCCTGAGCAGAGGGTTGGACTAGAAGACCTCTAAGCTCCCTTCTAACTTTGTTATTCTGTTATACTTCATAACTATGTCTCCCTACTCACTCTCAAGTATGTCTCATGCATTCCTCCTCCACCTTCTCCTCCTCCTCCTCCTCTTTGCCTGTTCACCTATTATGGACACGCAGGAGAAAATAATAATTTACCACACACATACAAGTGGTCAGCTCCTGCTTCCTGTCTGTTCATTCGGTGGACGGTCAGAATGCAATAGTGAACCACACTTCTATAGGGTCATTCGAAAGACTACTCAGCACCTGCTACAGATAGAGTGCTCCAGTGGAATTTTTTTCTTTATAGGTTTCTCCAGGAATCATGATTTGGGAAACACAGACCAGTTTATTTTGCGGGAGAGAAAAATGTGGATTTGTTTTTAGTGGCAACTAAATCAAGGATGAAACTTTGGGCCTGGAGCCATAAGGTGATCTATCCTGTGAACTGGAAAAAATTTGGAGAGCTGGGTGGTCTCCTTCCATCCCAGTACATTTTATTTTATTATTATTTTGTTTTGTTTTATTATTTTATTATTATTTTATTTTATTTTATTGAAAAACTAGTTATGCTTTCAGGGAGCTGTGGCTTTGTGGGAAAACTTTACCCCTTCAGATGTCCCAAGGATGCTTTTTCAAGAGGCTACTGGACTTTCTGGTTTTCTTGGAAGAAGTTTTGTTGTCATCCAAGAAGCTTCTTCAGAAATGTTCTGAAACTGAAGAAGCTTCTTGGATGAGAAGTGAAATGTCTTTAAAGAAAAAACAGAAAGTTCAATTGCCTCTTGAAAAAGCACCTTTAGGGGCAACCATGTCCTGGATGACTTGGACTTTCCATAGACGTTTACCCCTTCAGATGTTAGATTCCAGTTTACAGTCCCAACATGGCCAATGGCAAAAGGAAACACAGTCCAATAATAGATGGAGGACCACAGATTCTTAGTCAACTAGTACATGAATAAATCCACAGTTGATACTGAATTATAATTCCCCACATCTATGCAATCATAGTTAACAATCAGAGATACTGGGAGTTACAGTGTAACACACAATACTACACTACTCCACCCTTTTCTTTTACAGATTACTGTCTCGTGTTCCTTGCCTCTCTGTGTGCTAAAATCATGAAGGCAGCCTTTATAGAGAACCTCCCCTGAACCTGTTCCAGTTTGTCTGAATTCTTTTTAAGGTACAGTGGCCAGAACTGGACACAGTACAGAAGATGAGAATTTGACTAGTACAGAACACTGAAGGAACATTACTTGCCATAATTTGGTGATGAGGTCCATTGATTCAGACTATAAATGTCTGTGGGGAGTATCTGGAGAAATAACGGTGGAAAATTTTAGTTCAGAAGGAAAAAAAACCTCTTAATTTCTATCCCTAATGTAGTACCAAATTCAAAATAGACATGTAAAAGAGAATGTTTGTAGCTCAGAGTTGAACTGTGGAGTCCTTGGTGCCCTCTGAGCTTGGTTGTTTTCTTGCAGATGTTTCACTACCAAACTAGGTAACATCATCAGTGCCGGTTAGAGTCCAGGAGATACCCAGTGGTTTCCAAGGGACTTGAAAATGGTTAAAGACATGAATACGAGCACGTGGCATGCAGGAACAACTACAAGGGCTATGTAGGTAAGAGGAAGAGATCAGAAGAGCTTTCCAGATATTTTTCAAGAGTAGCCCAACTGCAATTACAATCATAACTGGAGACTAAAACATATGAAGAACAGTTACTGGAACTGGGCATGGCTAGTCTAGTGAAGAGAAGGACCTGGGGAGACACGATAGCAGTCTTCCAATATTTGAGGGGTTGCTAGAGAGAGAAAGGTGTCAAGCTATTTTCTAAAGCACCTGTAGGCCAGACAAGGAACAATGGATGAAAACTGAACGAGGAGAGATTTAACCTCCTTAAATAAGGAGAAACTTTCTGACAGTGAGAACAATCAACCAATGGAACCGAAGTTGCCCTCGGAAGTTGTGGGAGCTCCATTACTTGAGACTTTCAAGAAGAGATTGGACTGCCATTTGTCAGAAATGGTGTAGGGTCTCCCACTTGGGCAGCGGGTTGGACTAGACGACCTACAAGGTCCCTTCCAAGTCTGATTATCTGTTTATCTGTCATCCAACCTGGTGGTGACTAGAGCATGAGTAACCATGAGTGGAGCCTCTTCATCAGGAACAGGTGCAACTGGAGCATACTACAAAGTTATGCAAAGATCCTTCTAGCCACAACTGCCATCTGTCCTAGACTAGGGTTCATGAGTCCAGGAAAACCTTCAAATTGTGCATGGGATCTATTTGGGGCAGTGTAAGCCCCATCCAGAACCAAGGATGGCATAGTCCCAGAACAGGAGGATCCCAAAACCCAAAGCCTTGCCATGTCTTGCCACGGTTCAGTTGCTGTTTCATCTGCTATTCATTCTGGTTGCACCGCAGAGGATTTTACAATATGGATATCACAGATCACTTGTGGGATGCCTCTATTGTCCAGCCAGCACAGGAACAGAGACCAAACAAAGAAAAATAACACTGGCACGTAGCATCCAACTTCAGAATGCTCCAGAGTAAAACACATAGAAGAGGTTTTTTTTTTTTTAATGAAAAATGACAAAATAATGAAAGAACCAGACTGCGGTTCAAATTTTATGGACGTGAACCCATTTCCAGATTTGATCTCTGTGTCAGATGAGTCTGCTGTTTTCCCCGAGGGCTTCTAATGGAGCTAGCTGGTTGTCTGTGTTTCATCAATGACAACATGATGTTTTCCCAAATAGATCTAGTTATAATCCCTTTTCTCAGAATGTACTTTGTTTAAATAAAATGTCAGTTATTTGCATTTACAGCCTCATTAACACTATGATTTCATTGGATAGATTTTGTCAGAAACCTCTTCCATAACAGGAGAATGGAACAATGGAATGGATTGCTTTCACCTGGTCTATAGATGGAGTAAACCATAGTTTAGTGTGATGTGTAAATCCAGCTGTGTAAGCAAGTAGCTTGTTTGCTTTTCTAGTTAGTGTTATAATTGATGTAATTAGAATTGAGCCCTGGTGACGTAGTGGTTAGAATGTGGTATTGCAGGCAAACTCTGCCCACAACCAGGAGTTTGATCCTGACTGGCTCAAGGTTGACTCAGCTTTCCACCTGTCTGAGGTCCTAGATTGTTGGGGGAAATATGCAAAATAATGCTTCTATATTGTAAACTGCCCAAAGTGTGCTGTAGAGCACTCAGTGGTGGTTTTTAAGCCTAAATGTTATTGCTAAGTATAATGTGTGATTGGAAGGTACCAATTGTCAGTTCTTCAGGTTAAGCAGGTCAGGAAATGGATTCCAAAGAATCTTTACTTTTTTGATATGGCCTGTAATATCATCTTGAAAGCCTGATTATGTTTCTTTCCCTCCCTTTTATATTCAATAGTGTCAAAATGGAGTTTCTTTAGGTTTCTTTCTAATGCCTTCTTTCCTTCCTGAGTTTCAAGTTTTGCTAGTGTTCTCAAGGTCATCTCTGTGGTTCTTTACATGTGACCACTTATTTCATAGTCATACAATCATAGTTTTTTTTTTTTTTTGAAAAATCATGTTCTAGTTTGAATCCTGGGAAGAATGGATATTTTCTAACCATGCTCCTCAAAGCTCAGCTCCATTCTCAGAAGAAGTAGAGATAGAGTGGTATGTAGAGGTAGTATTCAGCAGGTTCTGACCAGTTCTGGAGAGCCAGTAGTGGAAATTTTGAGTAATTCGGAGAACCGGCAAATACCACCTCTGACTGGCCCTGCCCCCATCTATTCTCTGCCTCCCGAATCCCAGTTGATCGGCTGGGTCTTCTTTTGTTGCCCTGCAGAGGAGAATGGAGCTGGAAAGCAGGTTAGTGGGTTGGGGAGGGAATGGGGATTTTGCAGTAACCTTCCCCTGCCACGCCCACCAAGCCATGCCACACCCACCAAGCCACGCCCACAGAACCAGTAGTAAAAGTTATTGAATTCCACCACTGGTGGTATGTATTTGTTTAGGACTTTAACCAGCCAAATAAAACAATAACAACAGAATAACAGAATGAGTTGAAAGGGTCCTTGGAGGCCTTCTAGTCCAACCCCCTGCTCAAACAGGAAACCCTATACCATTTCAGACAAATGGTTGTCCAACCTCTTCTTAAAAACTGCAGTGTTGGGGCATTAAAAACTTCTGAAGGTAAGCCGTTCCACTGATTAATTGTTCTAACTGTCAGGAAATTTCTTCTTAGCTCTATGTTGGTTCTCTCCTTGATTAGTTTCCATCCATTGTTCCTTGCCTTGCCTTCAAGTGCTTTGCAGAATAGGTTGACTCCCTCTTCTTTGTGGCAGCCCCTCAGATATTGGATCACTGTTGTCATGTCACCCCTAATCCTTCTTTTCATTAAACTAGACATTCCTAATTCTTTCATAGCCAAATGGAGAGAAGAAGTCCATGACATCACTTGGAACCACAACAAAGAAAAAAAACCTTTTGTCCTAAAATCCCATTCATTATCACACTACTTAGTACACAGTCAATAGTACTTAATTCAGCACATCATCTCCACAAGAGTTATGTTTTATATAAAGGTCAGATGCTAATAATATTGCAGACTTTGCACACTGTATAAAGATGTTACATCACACACACAACAGCTAAGTGAAACCCAAGCAAATCAGATTACAATTTCGGCTAAAAATGTAGAAGCAAGTCATTTTCATAAGCCATAATGTGCCTTGTTTTTTCCCCCGGAATGGAGTATCAATATAGCTACAGTGATTTGTTAACCTTGTTTGATGCACCCTGTGTTATCACAACCAATTAAATATTGGCTGTCTGTTCTTTTTCAATTCCTTTCTCGCTATTATTCTAAAGCTTAAAAATCCGTTGCAGGCAGGAGAAATTTTGGCTTGCTTCATCTTCAATAATCAATTAACATATCCTGCCCAGTTACCGATTATTTCCTACCACAGAGGTCTGACTTCTACAAGGTTGGCTGGTTTTGCTTCTAGGATGTTTAATAATTAGCAAAAGTAATCCACACAGACTAATTCTGACACTACAGCAGTGTTTCTCAATCTTGGCAACTTTGAGATATGTGGATCAACTCCCAAAATTTCCCAGCTAGAATAGGGAACAGGTCCTCACGGCCATGGATGGCTGGGGAATTCTGGGAGTTGAAATCCACACATTTTAAAGTTCCTAAGGTTGAGAAACACTGTACTATAGTAGTGGTTGCTTTGTTGAACCATTCCAGCAGGACAACACCTATCAGGCAGTACTAAATACTAACATTTTGTCTATTTATTTATTAGAGTGGTCCCCAGAATTTTTGGAACAAAGTGTAAAGTTAGCACCTACCCCTCTCCTTGAAAAATGGAATGTTCTAGGAAATATTTAAAAGGTAGAATATTTCCCTTTAATAAGAAATAGAAATCTTAAGGGAGACATAAAATCAGCCCCAACTCCCTGCCACCAGCAAATATTTTGTTGCCAGCCTATCTATAAGACAAAACACCTTCAACCAAGCTTGACTCAGAAAACCTATAAATGTAGCCATGACTCCTACATGGCCCTAAGGGACATGCAATCAATAGAATACATGCTCTTGCCACAGGAACAGGAAGCTGAAGGGCAAGGCCCAAGAGAGGGTACAAATAACACTCATTCTCCACTCCATGTGTTCAGCTGCCCAGGACCAAAAACCCATGTGGTCCTGTCCATCAATAAACCATCTTTCCAATCAAACTCCAGTGTCTTTCTCCCCACTTGGAACTGAACCCAGGTGGTTATTTCTTCCAATACCAACTTAAGTAGCCCAATGCATGACCAACATATTTTTTTATTCTGTTGCAGAATTAATTCTGCTCTTCGTTTGACTTGTTAACCTCCAGCATCTTTCAGAAATTTTATATTTTATACTTCTGAAAATCATTAATGACTTGGGCTGACAACAAAATCACACAAAAATTATCAATGGAAGTCAAATTTAGCAACCCATGGAGGTCTGGATTTGGAGTTATACTCAAAATTAAAGTGGAAAAAAACACTACAGGCTGATCCAATTTTGATGCAATGTCCTTAAAACAAGTCAAAATGAGGCTCAGTAGTGTGTGTGGCCTCCACGTGCCTGTATGACCTCCCTACAATGCATGGGCATGCTCCTGATGAGGTGGCCTATGGTCTCCTGAGGTATCTCCTCCTCCCACACCTGGACTAAAGGATCCCCCAACTCCTGGACAGTCTGTGGTGCAATGTGGCATTGGTGGATGGAACGAGACATAATGTCCCAGATGTGCTCAATTGGATTCAGGTCTGGGGAACGGGCAGGCCAGTCCATAGCATCAATGCCTTTGTCTTGCAGGAACTGCTGACACACTCCAGCCACATGAGGTCTAGCATTGTCATGCATTAGGAGGAACCCAGGGCCAACCACACCAGCATATGGTCTCACAAAGAGTCTGAGGATCTCATCTCGGTACCTAATGGCAGTCAGGCTACCTCTGGTGAATACATGGAGGGCTGTGCAGCCCCCTAAAGAAATGCCACCCTACATCATTACTGACTCACTGCCAAACCGGTCATGCTGGAGGATGTTGCAGGCAGCAGAACATTCTCCACAGCGTCTCCAGACCCTGTCATGTCTGTCACATGTGCTCAGTGTGAACCTGCTTTCATCTGTGAAGAGCACAGGGCGTCAGTGGCGAATTTGCCAATCTTGGGGTTCTCTGGCAAATGCCAAATGTCCTGCACGGTGTTGGGCTGAAAGCACAACCTCCACCTGTGGACGTCGGGCCCTCATACTGTTGCAGCAGATCCTGTTTCCAAATCAGGACACAAGACCACGAAGGGTAGGAGAATACAGGTTTATTTGCGCAAAAGGTTCAGAGCATTAGCATGGCAAATTCTGAACCCCCAGCTATCCCTGAGGGGGTTACTTTTATACAGCTCCCAGTCTCAGCGTACTACAAAAGGGGAAGTAAGACTACTTAGTCGTTCATCTTATTCTTCTGTTTCTTCTATTATTTTCCATACCCACCCTTGTTTACAGGAACATGTCTAGTTCTTAGGTTCAGCAATTTTGTGTTTTTCACACAATCGTGTTAAGCAACTTCTATAAGATTTGCAATATAAGCTAAGAAACTTCTGCTAATTATAAGAATACTTTTCTGGTAACTTTCCATTCTGCTTCAATACCACCCTCATGGAGTCTGTTTCTGAGCAGCCACATGCACATGTGTGGCCCGCTGGAGGTCTTTTGCAGGACTCTGGCAGTGCTCCTCCTGTCCCTCCTTGAACAAAGGCAGAGGTAGCAGTCCTGATGCTGGGTTGTTGCCCTCCTACGGCCTTCTCCACGTCTCCTGATGGACTGGTCTGTCTCCTGGTAGTGCCTCCATCCTCTGGACACTACGCTGACAGACACAGCAAACCTTCTTACCACAGCTCGCATTGATGTGCCATCCTGGATGAACTGCACTACCTGAGTCACTTGTGTGGGTTGTAGACTCCGTCTCATGCTACCACTAGAGTGACAGCACCACCAGCATTCAAAAGTGAGCAAACCATTAGCCAGAAAGCATAGGAACTGAGAAATGGTCTGTGGTCACCACCTGCAGAACCACTCCTTTATTGGGGATGTCTTGCTAACTGCCTCTGCTTTCCACGTATTGTCTGTTCCACTTGCACAACAGCATGTGAAATTGATTGTCAGTCAGTGTTGCTACCTAAGTGGACAGTTTGATTTCACAGAAATGTGATTGACTTGGAGTTGCATTGTGTTATTTAAGTGTTCCCTTTATTTTTTTGAGCAGTGTAGATATTTATTATTGGGTTAATCATCCATAATGAGTCTTTAGATAGCAGATTCTTGGCTGCCACGTTCATACTCTTCCAACCAGCCACTTTTCATTAGATTGATTCACATTGCTCTATTAATATTATTTGCCCTTTTAGGTTCATTCTGAAATTGTTCTGATAAGCGGGTGGCTGATGAGTTAATGGACAAGTGGCGTTGAGACCTCGGCATCAGTCATTTCTCAAGAAGGCATAACATGATTGCCTAGAGTCCATAGGAATCAGGGGCCATGCAAATGTGATTAATAAAATAAAACCAATCGATCAAATAAAAATAATGTGGTATGCTGTAGACTGGACCTTCATCGACATATAAGGTTGTGGAATCCAAGTAAGGTTGTTGGTGGCATTTCCAAATGGTGGTCAAGGAAACTTTGGTCATACATAAAAGTGTATGTACATTAAAACAAAAAAAGTCTCATTACACTTGCAGAAAATAAAATAGACCTAGGCATTTGTAATTTCAATGGTCAGTCAGTGTTCCTTCCTCATATGTATGCTATCAGGCAAGAGCTTTAGAGACACAATGAAAATTCCTGAATCTCACAACACATGGACAATCTCAACCACAGTTCCAACTGGGAAAATGGGAGCATCTTAGACACAGCCCAATTCAAGATACTAGGGGATTTCTGGAAACCTGGCATTTATACAAAACATCCCATCAGTAGTCTCCTGGAGATAAATCACATTTGCACACCATTCAAAAAAAAAACTAGGAAGGAAACTAAAAGACCAAAATACATGATCTCCAGCAGCCAACACCTAGATAAGCAGGGATTAATACCAGAGAAATCACTTGCTCTGATGGTGTTACCTAGCTGGGTAATGAAATGTCTGCAAGCAATCAAACCAGTCAGCACCAAGGACTCCAATATGTTCGGTGTCATGGAGATCTACACATACAGATTGTGATAAGAGATTGATAGCAAGCTGTCTCATTTTTAAGATTGACTCAGCACCATACAGTCGGTGAGCTAGTTTTAAAAAAAAATAGATTTGGCAGGGAAAGCAATAAAGAACTCTGTCCTGAGAAAAATAATACCTGAAGTAGCAGAACTAAGAGGAGACAACAAATAAAAGCTAGACATGTGGTAAGCAAACCTGGGTCATGATCCTACAGATACAATCGTTTTGGGATTCATGGCTACTGTCAGGATTCCGGCACTTAACCCCATTTAAATCATGACTATCAAGCCAAACTTCCAAAACTTCAAAAGGATTTATTGGGAGTTACAAGGTCCAGCATTGCCTGTGTGTAGCCGACTCTGAGACACTTCACTCATTGTCACCCTTGACCCTGGTTTTCCCCCACGCCCTTGGTGTATCACAATTCATCTTCTCCAATGGGACACATCCATAGCCAAGACTTATCAATCATGTTCTCCGGTTAGATTTTTGCACAGCAGAAACTTCAGTCACCTAGTTACCATCTTTGAAAAACTATGTATGGAATGCACTTTCAATTTCCAATCTGTCACACTGATCTTTCAAACCCCTTTCCCCCCTCCCTTTCTGTTGGCAACTCTAAAAAGACCATGGAAATATTTTATGAGTTGACACATAATACAAAATACATAATACAAAAAGTGAAGGAGAAAATAAAATATACAAATACGATTTTAAACATGGGAAAGTCAAACAAACCTGAACAAACACAAACTCATACGCACTTTGCAATCCTTGACTAGTAGTGTTGATTTTGGAAAAAGGTGTGGCTATCTGCTTATTTGCTGTTGCTACCTGGGTGAGGGGAGAAAATGAAAAGGCTATTAAAAGGTTATTTAAAAAATCAACAGACCATTGCAACAACATTTAATGTAACAGACAACATACATATAAGTCATTTATTTAGACCAAGCTGACTATTCATTTCTCTTCTAGATACAAAGACTGAAGACACTAGTGTGAGCGTGGGTATATGCAGTTGCTTTGCTGCAAACATTCAGTTGCAAGTCACATTTCTTCGAGTGTGGGATGATAAACGAGGAAGATGCTCTCAAAAATGTAGCAAACTCTGTGGTGGGGATAGGGATGAGCTATTAATGCACAATCATTTGTTTCAGCCCAGGTGGAAGTCAATTATTCTTAAATGCCATACAGAGGATTATCATTATATCCAAGAAGGTGAGTCTGCAACAATTTGCATCCCCAATTAGCATCACCTCTGGATAGATTTCCAGTGCTGTTGGAAATGCACAAGCAACACTGATGCTGCAAACAAGAAGGAAAGGTTTAATGTTGGAAATGTGTGTTTTGTGGGGTCCTTGGTGCTCTCTGAGCTTGTTTGTTTTCTTGAAGACATTTCATTGCCCAAACTAGGTAATATCATCTGTCATCGACCAGCAGTGATGATGTTACCTAGTTTGGGTAATGAAATGGTCTGCAAAAAGACAAGCGAGCTCAGAGAGCACCAAGGACCCCTTATTTCAGCCCTGAGTTACAAATATTCTCCTTTATTAATGTGTCTTGGGCTTAGAGCAAACAAGGGAGAATTGTGGTATTTATACATAGATAGGTCAGAATGGATAGCATAGCATAGCATAGCATAGCATAGCATAGCATAGCATAGAATAGAATAGAATAGAATAGAATAGAATAGAATAGAATACAGAGTTGGAAGGGATCTTGGAGGTCTTCTAGTCCAATTCCCTGCTTAGGCAGGAAACCCGAAACCATTTCAGACAAATGGTTATCTCTTCTTAAAAACTTCCAGTATTGGAGCATTTACAACTTCTGAAGGCAAGTTGTTCCACTCATTAATTGTTCTGTCATCAAGGACTTGGGCATTATATATATATATATATATATTTCAATATATATATTGAAATATATCAATTTCTATATATAGAACACAATCAGAACACAGCCAAGCCCCCACCCAATCAAGTCACACCCCCACTAGCAGTTAAAAGGAAGAAGCAGCTGCAAGCTCACATTACTCTGAGAAGCACAAAGCTGAAGACACAAGCCTGAAGATGATGAATGAGACTTCATTGAAACGTCACGTAGATACTTCCAATTTTACGCGGGAGAAAACCCAAATAACCAAAGATCCACATACAAATACCCGCGAAAACCTCAGAAAACAAACACACACACACACACACACACACACACCAAAACAGCTTTATTCTCCAAATTAGTTTCATTGTATTTTTGGACACAGGCCAATAATTGCCAAATTCCAAGAATTTCTTTCACTATATACCAAGAGTTTGTGGCTTGCTTCCAGAGTTCATCTGAGAAAAATCGCTTTAAACTCATTTTTCTCTCTGATAAATTCTGCTTCATTCTCCAGAAGCTTACAAGGATATACTTGACTATTCTTGTGATGACTCTTATGATCAAGAACTGCTGTGATTTTTGATTAGAGGGAGACTGAAAATCATGAGTTTATCAATGAAGGCATTCTAACAGAAAAGTACAATCATTCTTCTTTTGGAATAGTGGACTGTCAATCCAATTGTCCTTCTTTGAATTCACAAACAATGCTGGATCTCGAAACCTTGGTAGCTATCAAACCACCTTTTCACAAAACAGCCTGTAAATTTATATTTAGCTAAATCAGAACCATCACTTCACGATTTTCTTCTCTGGTTGACGCTGTGGCTTCAACATTTTTTTTTACAGTCCCTATAGATAGTTATACCTAAAGATACTATGGTTTACATTGGAGGCTTTATATACCTACAGATTGTGTTCTGCTAATTTATAATCCTCCCTGTTGTATGATTATGAACTTAAGGGTTTGTAAGATAATCAGACCTCCGCAGCAACCATCCATTTTTCTTTCAGAGATGAGGATGCCATGGGGAGAGAAGGATAAGCATGAATTATTAGGGAGTCTTCCCATCCAGATAGAAACCATAACTGTGTGAATATGTAGTACCTACTGGAAGTAAAATCTGGATATGGTAATGAACTCAGGGGCTTATAAATTGAGCAGAAATTCATAGCAACCATCCATTTCTCTTCCAGAAATTAAGATACCAGGAAGAATAAGAGATAAGTATGAATTATTGACTCAAGAGATGACCAGGCTGAGGGAGGAGTCAAGCACATCATCAATCTTGGGTCCTTTTGTGCTCACAATAGATCTAAATTCTGTTGAATTCCATTGAGTCTTATCTACCCCCAATTTGCTTTGACCATTAGTAGTTCAGATTCTTGTTAGAGAGCATTAACTTATGATAAACCTACGTTCATTGGAACTGCCTGAACACCTGATCTCCTATGCTTAATATTAGGGAAGACTTCTCTTCCAGATAAAAACCTTTGTCTGGAGGAGATAGCTTTATGGAGTTTTATGCATGCATAGTATCCAATTAGTGGTGGTATGCTACTGGTTTGGACCGGTTCAACTGAACCAGTAGTAAAAAAAAAAAAAAAAGCCGACTATCAGCTGAGAGGAAAAAGATCCTCAACAATCAACGGAGAGGAAAAAGAACAGAAAAACACAGCATGGGCCTTCTCACCTGCCCTTGCACTTTTCTCATCTTTATCCTCTCCGCTGATTGGCGCTGCAGGCCTCAGCTGGTATGGGGAAAGCTGTGTGCCAGCGTTAGGCAAAACACGCCCACCAAGCCATGCCCACCGAACCGGTGGTAAAACAATTTGAATCCCGCCACTGTATCCACTGGATATATAGTATCCAGCGGAAGTAAAGCTTTATGGATGTATAGTATCCACTGGAAGTAAAAACTGGATCCCCATGTTCAATGGAAGAGAAATCAGGAAAAAAGATGCTAGAAAAGATCTGAACCTCTAAAGTTCATGTTTTTTTTCAACTATATATCTAGTAAGAGTCTAAATGGATATAATCAGACTGGAGCCTCTAGGCCAGTGATGGCTAACATTTTCAGCACCAAGGGATCAAAGTCCGTGCGCATGCATGAACCCCCAAAATGCAATATATGCATGCATCCTGCGCATGCATCCTGCCCCTGTGCATGCACCCCACCCCCGTGCATGCATGCATGTCCCCTATACATGCACACACATCTCCTGAACTTGTGTGCATGACCCCAGTGCATGCACACCACCCCCCTGCATGTGCCGCAGAGACCTGAAGATCAGCTGGCCAGCAGGAGGCACACGCACACATGTGCGGCAGAGCTGAGCTGAGGTGAAGGCTCCCATGCCCACATAGAGGGCTCTGCATGCCACCTCTGGCATGCGTGCCATAGGTTTGCCATCATGGCTCTCAGCAAACCACTAGGAACAGAAGACCATGAAATCTACTATAAGCGATGACTACAATTATTTTTTTTTATTGAGATCAGTTATTGAAACGGAATCCTGCAAGTCTGGTTGTGCTGTATATCCTTCTCCTCATCTTTATAGTTCAGTGAATTGGGAAGGTGGTTAAATGGCTTCTTAATGTTAGTATAAACATTCAAGAAGCCATTTATATAATATTTATTTGTATAAACATCCTCAAATTGTCTTCTTTACTTTCAATGGTGAATAGAACAGGGGTTGGCAACCTTAAACACCAAAGAGCCACAAAGGTCCTAATCGGAAGCCTCCCCGTTCAAATCTGGAGCCGACCAGAAGTCCAGTTCCCCCACCATAGAGTCTCCTCCTAGTGCACTATCCTTTTTCCTCTGCCAACCAGAAGTCCACTTCCTCCACTATAGAGTCTCTCCTCCTTGTGAAGTGCCCCTTTTCCTTTACCTGTCCTAACTGAAAGCCCTATCAATTGTGGAGACAACCGGCAACAGGGAGCCACAGCAGCAGGATGAAAGAGCCACATGCAGCTCCAGAGCTGCAGGTTGCTGACCCTTGATACAGAATATAGATTCATGGATCCTCCAGTTCTGGAAGTTTGCCACCTTACATTCTGGATGGAGTTGCACGTACCCAGATGGAACCAGCACATCATTTGAGTTTTGCTTTGTTTGGACTTACAGTTCCTGCTCAAAGATCAGATGGCAGCTACAGCCATTAAATCCTTGATCCCAGATGCATCTGGAGCACCAATTGCACCCTTTCCTGGATTAGGAAACCTTGCTGATGGTCACTCATAGCTCAGGTTATCTCACATGTGGGTTATTGCAATGCAGGCTATAAGGAGCTGCCTTTGAAGACTAGAGCTGGTCCAAAGTGCAGCAGTAATAGCCGATTGCCATGGATGTGCCTCAGCAAAACCATGTAAAATCTCTGCTACACGAGCCACACTTGTAATTACTAGACTTCTGGGTACAATTTAAGGTGTTGATTGACATCTATAAATCCCTACACAGGATAAGGTCTGTATATTTTTGGGGCTACCTATCTTCATTTGTGTCTTCCTGCCTGGTAGGTTCCTATAGGATTGGCATGTTTCAGACCCTCTAAACAATCTTATCTTGGAGGTATGTCTCAAAGAACATGGTAAGAACATGCCCACTGAATCACCAGAATTTGAACCTGGTTCAAAGAAGACTTCCAATAGAAGAGAATATATGTAGTTCAGGACTGAGTATTGCTTCTCCCTCCTTATATATAGTAGCTTGCCCCACCAGTTTTGGTGAAGGTATGGTTTTGTCCTTGATGCCTGCTTACCTGGGTGTTGACTGGTGAGGGAAGGTGTTCTAGTGGACCAGACAATTAACCAAGCAGAAAGCAATGCCCTAATCAAAGAAATATCAAGGAGAAAACCACAACATGGGCTGGGCAAGCTACTACAGGACTCCATAGGTTAGTCTTGAGCTGTGAGCGATTCTCTTCTGTCGAAAGTCTTCTATGAAACAAGTTCAAATTCTAGTAATTCAATAGGCATGTTCTTAGCAGCACTATGAAATAATTGGCAATTACTTTCTTCTGGTCTAACCTAGAGTTCTGGTATTTCTTCATAATCTCTAGGCAAAAAACGGAACCTATTTGCTAAGTTTCATTGTATTTGCACCTGTCAGTCTAGGAGTGGCAGAACCTGATGGTAGAATGAAAAGAAGGATTAGTCTAGAATCCCTAAGTAGTCACAAGTGAACTAAATCCAACCTCCCTCGAATTCCATTGACTCTGAGATGACTTCAGGCAAGTGCTAGCAATTAGTTGAGAAATATTCCTGTGCTGTTTAGCAATAAATCAGTTTAACTGAACATCCATGTGGGAATCTGACATTTCAGGCTTGACATTCTGGGATAATTTCATTTGCTCTAAGACAAAAAGATGTTCATGGGAGCTAACTAACTAATGCAAGCTCGTGTGGGAGAAGGAATGGCAGCATCTGGGGATGGAGTTAAAAGAGGGGTCAGCCTAGAATCTCTAAGTAGCCACAAGCGAACTAAAGCTAACATTGATCTTTATCAAACTCCGAGCCTAACCATGATAACCATAAGTTGAAAAGATTAATGTCAGGTGCGAAATATCAGGTCCAAACCTGAAGGACCAATTCAATTGATTTATTGCTAATCTTAGCTATTCACAGAAATCCTCTCAATCAATTTACCATAACAGCAAAACCTAGAGATATATCGGGGTCTCTTGAAATTGTTTAAAATGTCCCCAGGTTACTAGATTCCAAAATTGTGTAGGCTCAACCCATCACTAGAGGAAAAAAAACCCAGACTTACAAAGGCAACAGAAATTGAATATTTCCTATGTATATCATGCTGGGGGTGGTTGATGGATTAATAAAAAAATCCCACCTATCCCCACTCCTATTCATCCTGCTCCCTCCTTTCTCATTTTCTTTCCCCACCCCCAAATTTTAAACATTTTATTAGGTCATAAGACAAGATACAAAATACAAAAGTAAATAGGAAAGCAGTGAGGGGGAGAGAAGTGAGGAAGAGCTGGGAAAAAGAAACAAGAAACATTGACTTCCAACTCTGTCTGTTGCAGTAAAATAAGGCCTCAACATCAAACCACAACATTCTGCTTTTTTTCATAATACTATAAACTAGCCATTTCTATAAACACCTATCAATCTAACCGGTAAAACCACAAATCAGAGTTTCATTTTTTTTTTCCACCTCAAGCACAAAGTTCAGAAGCGTCTCCATGTGGAAACAAAGGTACATATTCATTTCTTTAATCAAAATAGTCAATTTAGCCATTTCTGCTATTTCTCCTCCCTTCTCGTCTTCTAACTTTTTTCTGATGGTAAAGCCATTTTTATTGTTTTAGAAATAGTTATGTGTTATGGTTTTATAGCAGAGATGGTATCCAGCAGTGGAAATGTTGAGTAGTTCATAGAACCGGGCAATACCCCCCTGACTGGCCCCACCCTAGTCTATTCTCTGCCTCCCGAGTCCCAGCTGATCGGCTGGGTCTTCTTTTGTTGCCCTGCACAGGAGAACAGAGCTGGAAAGCAGGTTAGAGAGGTGGGGTGGGAATGGGGATTTTGCAGTAACCTTCCCCTGCTATGCCCACGAAGCCACGCCCACCAAGCCACACCCACAGAACCAGTAGTAAAAAAAAATTGAATCCCACCATTGTTTTATAGCTTTTAACATTGTAGGCCACTGACAGTTGCAATGCAAAAATAAGTGAGCAAGCAAGCAAAGAAACGAACAAAATTTTCCCACAGTTTATGCTTGGGACATTGCCATGCAAGGGTCAGAATTTGCTTTATTGTTTCTCTGGAAAACTCAACTAATTTATCCAGCTGCCATTTATTCCTTAAATCTGCATTTATTTTGGTTAAATCCAAAGTAACGTCTCCAAAAAAATGTTACTGGGAACTCAAGTGAGATGCTAATTAGAGGTTTCTGGATGAAATTGGTTGACTGCTCTGGGAATAGATGCTAGGGGTGACAACATGTCTTTCGTAGGAACAATATTTAGCATCCCTTTACTTGGGATGCTGTTGTCCACGTTGACACATCTTGCTAATCAGGCTAAATGATACCGAACAAATTAGGATTCAGCATTTTATAGGTATCCAATCATTGTCTTAGCATTTGAGTCACAGTATAACTCATTCTGGATACTACACATTACATTAACAGAGCATTTAAGGGGCTGCCACAAAGAAGAGGGAGTCAACCTATTCTCCAAAGCACCAGAAGGCAGGACAAGAAGCAATGGATGGAAACCAATCAAGGAGAGAAGCAACCTAGAATTAAGGAGTAATTTCCTGACAGTGAGAACAATCAATCAGTGGAATAGCTTGCTTTCAGAAGTTGTGGATGCTCCATCACTGAAGGTTTTTAAGAAGAAATTGGACGGACACTTGAAATGGTATCAGGTCTTCTGCTTGAGCAAGGGATGGACTAGAAACCCTTCAAGATCCCTTCCAACCCCGTTATTCTGTTATTATTTGAGTTTGCATATAACACTGAATTTTCTAAAAGTTTGTAGCCCAACAAATCTAGAATCAAGGTTGGAGAAGTCCTCTCCTTAATGTCTATTTTGAAGTCAAAAGAATTGCATGCATCCATTAACGTGACCACTTCAATTATGCCCAAGATGCGAAGCACATAAGATTCGATCAGGAAACAACTTTTAATTACTCTTTCTTGAGCTCCTTATAATCCTATTTTGACTCCTTGGAGGGTCTTCAAGTCAACAGGAATGCCCTGTTTTCTAAAGAAAATTCTTCAGATGTGCCAAATGACACACTCCACATTGTGCCCATGTTCTAGTTCTGGATTACACTGGATTACAGCCAGACCCACTGCATTGCTTCATCCTTTTCTGGCTATAACTACGACATGCTCATGGTTTTGCATTTTGTATTTCTTCATTCGTTATTCTGCTTTCATTATTTTATATTAATACCATCTGCTGGCTCTTTTTTTTTCCCTGAGTTTTTTTTTTTAAAAAAACCTCTTCCTTTTTTTCTTCTTTAATCCCAAAGAACCCTTTCAATAATGGGAGCCAAATAATTTACATTCTGGTGAGGAAAACATTATTCCGCTACTGGAAAAATGAAAAATGTTTGTCCTACAAGTTCTCCCCAGAGGCAGATTTTGTAGCCAAATGGGTGATTTTATAATTATCATCTGCAAACATTCAACATCCTACAGATATAACTCTTGGAAGGATCCTGATGGATAAACTGTGGGATCTATGTATATTAGCACCCTTCAGAAATGATCGCCCACAAATTCCAAGCACCCTTTAAAAACAGGACAAGGAAGAAATAGCTACATTCTTGCTTTCTACAGAAGATAGGATAATAGGGCTGGAAGGGATCTCAGAGGTCTAATAGTCCAACCCCCTGTTTGTGGCAGGAACCTCATACCACCCCAGTCAAATGGTATCCAGTCTAATTTTGAAAACTTCCAATGATGGAGCACCCATAACTCCAGGAGACAAGCTATTCCATTAATTAATTGTTCTCACTGTCAAAAAAACAATATTATCGTTACTTCTAGGCTGGATTTCTCTTTAACAAGCTTCCACCTGTTCCTTCTTGTCCTGCCCTCTGGTGCTTTGGAGAATAAGTGAACCCCGTCTTCTCTGAGACAGTTGGAAGACAGTTATCATGTCCCCACACCAATCCATCTCTTGGATAGGCTGGACATGTTTCTGTCCCAATTTATCCCCTTCAAAATCCCCTTTATGCAACCGTAATCCAGTGCTTAAAGAATGAATGCAATGGGTGGGAATTGTAGAGAAACAGATTGGAGCTTTAAAAAATATGGCTGGATTTCCCCTGGACATGCTTCCATCTACTAGGCATCTTTCTGACGGGAGCTTTCCAAAATCCAGCAGCTGTTTAGTCCAAACAGTTCAAGCCTGTGGCTGCTTTTAGAACACAAACAGGAAACTCACATCTTGTAAGCAGAAATAGTAAGTGCCTGCCCCGCCTCCCCTCACTGCAATTTTAGGCCCTGTTTGCTTCTCTCATTTTAATCGAAGTTTCTGTCAGCAAACATGCACAGGTTCCTAGAATACCAAATAGAGAGTAACAGAGTTGGAAGGGACCTTAGAGCCGGGGTGGACTTCAAAAATTTCAGCAATTGGTTCTCTGTCCGGTTGCTGATAAGCGTGGCCATGGTCAGTGTTGCCTACTTGGCCTCCTGCATCAAGGCAGGGGGGCCATTTTCACTCTCCCCAGGCTCCGGAAACAGGCCCGTTTCTGGCCTTATGGAACTTCTTGGATGCCCACTTTTCACCATCCTCAGGCGCCGGAGGCTTTTCTTCAGCCTCTGGGAGGGCAAAAATGGCCTCCCCTGAGCTCTGGAGACCCTCAGGACTGTTTCTGGCTTTCCGGAGCCTCTGAGAGCCCCGTTTTTCACCCTTCCCATGCGGGCTTTGTAGAATTAGAAATTTTTTTATTGGCCAAGTGTGATTGGAGACACAAGGAATTTGTCTTGGTGCAAATGGTCTCTGTATACATAAAAGAAAAGATACATTTGTCAAGAGTCAAGAATTATCAGGTACAGCACTTAATGATAGCCATAGGGTACAATAAGCAATCAAATCATACTAGGAAACAGTCAACATAATTCGTAAGGATACAAGCGACAAAGTTACAGCCATATAGTCACAAGTGGGAGGGGATGAGTGATAACGAGTGATGAGAAGGTTAATAGTAATAGTAGTGCAGACTTTGTAAATAGTTGGACAGTGTTGAGGGAAATATTTGTTCAGCAGAGTGATGGCGTTCAGGGAAAAAACTGTCCTTGTCTCTAACTGTTCTGGAGTGCAGTGCTCTATAGCGTCATTTTGAGGGAAGGAGTTGAAACAGTTTATGTCCAGGATGTGAGGGGTCTGTAAACATTTTCACAGCCCTCTTTTTGGCTCGTGCAGTAGACAGGTCCTCAATGGAAGACAGGTTGGTAGTAATTGTACTTACCTGGCATCCAAAACAGGCCACGTGGGGACTCCTGGGAGTGCAGGAGCAGGATGGGAGTGGAAGGACAGGGTGGGCGTGAAGGGGCAGGATGGATGGGGCCAGCCAGGGGTGGGATTTACCGGTTCACCGAAGTGGTAATCAAAAATGATAAAATTAGATACCGGTTTGCCTGAACCAGGGTGAACCGGTAGCAGCCCATCCCGCGCTTAGAGGTCTTCTGGTCTAAACCCCTGTTCCACGTTCAAATCAGCATGCTTTCATTTGTTGCATAACTGAAACAAGAGTACCAACAGAAGAGAACAATTTTGGGTCAGGTTTGAACAGTGGGATCCTTGGTGTTCTCGGAGATTGATGGTTTTCTTTGGAAACATTTTGTAACCAACTTAGGTAACATCATCAGTGCTGAGTGGAAACAAGAGTAGATTTCCTGCCCCAGCTGCTAATCCACTGAGATAGGAAAACATCCCAGATGTCCTTTCCCCTTAAGATTCCTCTACAGGTAATCCTCAACTTTCAACAATCTGCATAGTGACTGTTTGAAGTTACAACAACAACCCTGAAAAAGGTGACTGATGACCGTTTTTCACTCTTATGACTATCCTAAAATGGAGCAAAACTGATTTAACAGTTATCTCGCTTAGAAATAGAAATGTTGGGTTTAATTGTGATCCTAAGTCAAGAACTACCTGTACTCTCTAAACAATTTCCACCTCATCAGAGAAAATCTAATCCATTTTTTGACTCCCCCTGGGCAATTTCAGAGCATAAAACTGCCAATCTTAATTTTCACTTGCAGCTTGCAAGTAGAATTGATGGTACGACGGGCTTTTATTCACCAGGACATGGACACTGGCTCCTCCTCAAACACTTGATAGTAAATGGAGGCAGACAGAGAAATCTTCAAAATCAATTAGTATCAGTGGCAACCAGATGGTAAAATGGGTGAGACTTCAATCATATGGTTGTAGATGCCATCTTCAATTTTATTTTATTTTTTGACCAAGATTTAGAGCAGGGGTGTCCAATGCCGGCAGCTTTAAGAGTTGTGGACTTCAATTCCCAGAATTCCCCAGCCAGCCATGCTGTTAATCCCAGTAATTCTGGGAGTTGAAGTCCACAGGATTTAAAGTTGCCAAGGTTCGACACACACACATACACCCCACCTCTAGATCAGGGGGCTGTCAAATTCACAGCCTGCGAGCTGGAATGCCACCATGATGATGTGAGTTTGACACCCCTCCTCTAGATCAATGTTTTCCAACCATGGCAACTTTAACAGGTGCAGACCTCAATTCTCAGAATTCCCCAGCCAGCATCTTGAAGTTGCCCAGGTTGACAAAACACTGCTCCAAAATTTGCATTAGAGGGTCTCTGGAGATCTCCAATCTACAACACAGTCCTTTCAACAGTTCCAAGAAGGCTCCACACCCATTTGCACTATTCAGGTGACCCTGAGGACACAGATAAACCTCCAGGTGGCCTCAGCAATTCTCTAAAAGAATGCAAATGACCAGCTCTCTGCAAGGAGAAAAATCCTTCCATTCCCCACCATCCAGGCAAAGCTGAAGAAGCCTCTTGGATGAGAAGCAAAATCAGAGATGGTATTCAGCAGCTTCTGGCCAGTTTTGGAGAACCGGTAGCAGAAATTTTGAGTGGTTCAGAGAACTGGAAAACCCCACCTCTGACTGGAGATTTTACAGTATCCTTCCCCTGCCATGCCCACCAAGCCATGGCCACAGAACCAGTAGTAAAATTTTTTGAATCCTACCACTGAGTGAAATGTCTTCAAATTAAAACCAGAAAGTCTACTTGCCTCTTGAAAAAGCACCTTTGGGACAGCTAATAATTAGAGAGAAATGAATCTTGATGGAGACAATCCAATCATCCAGATGTCATTGGATATTTTAATTCCTAGGGAAATATCTGCAGGTGATCAGTGAACGAGTAAAACAAAGTGGTTATTTGCAAGCAGAGATTTATACAGGGGTGTCAAGCTTGGGTCGGATGCATCACACACCCACGCCAGCTCCATGAAGGGGAAAAAATTGTGAGATGTCACTTGACAGCAATGTGACGCTGGGAGTTTGACACACGTGGCCTTATAGAACAGAGAAATTTTTGCTGCTCCAGGAATTCTGGGAGTTGAAGTCCACAGGTTTTTAAATTGCCGTTGTTGGACATCCTTAGTTTAGGAGTTTATTTTCTAAAAATGCAAGTACAGCTTGTCCTTGACTTACAAAGTTTCCTTTAGTGATTCTTCGAAGTTACAGTGGCACTGAAAAAAAGTGAGTTATGGCCATTTTTCACACTTATGACATTTGCAACATCCAGGGTTTACATTCAGATGCTTGACAACTGGTTCATATTTATGATGGTTGAAGTGTCCCGGGGTCATGGGATCACCTTTTGCAACCTTCTGGCAAACAAAGTCAATAGGAAAGCCCGATTCACTTAACAACGGTGCTACTAATCTAACAACTGCAATGATTCACTTAACAAACGTGGCAGGAAAAGTCCTAAAATGGGGCAAAACCCATTTCACACATTTCCCACTTAGCGACATAAACTTTGGGCTCAATTTTGGTCGTAAGCAGGGGTGGGATTCAGACGGTTTGGGCTGGTTCAGGCAAACCGGATGTTAAATATACATCTGGTTTGCTGAACCGGTAATTGAAACAACCGTCTGGCCCTGCTCACCCTGCCCTTCTCAGGAGTCTCCACACAGCTCATTTTGGAGGCAGGTAAGTGCAGGGTCCACCTAGAGGCTCTGGGAGGACAAAAAATGGCCTTCTTGGAAGTTCCAAAAGTCCGGAAATGTTTCCAGCTTCCGAAGGGCCTCCGGAGCCTGTGGGGAAGGCCGTTTTCGCCCTCCCAGAGGCCCGAGGGAAGCCTGCAGACTCTGGAGGAGGTGAAAAACAGCCCTCCCGGAAGTTCCGGTAGGCCACGTCCACCATGGCCACGTCCACCCAGCAACTGGGCAGAGAACCGATTGGTGGGATTTTTGAATCCCACCCCTGGTCACAAGTCGAGGGCTACTTGTAATATAGGATACAATTCTCTTGAATTTAGGGGATTTAGATTTAACAGACCTTTGGCTTTCATAGGCCTTTCCCACACGCAGTTGGTCCACAAATTTTTGATTTTGCGGTACTCAGGGAACAGACTGTATTGGGGGATGGTGCCATGTCCTTTGCTTGGCATGTTTCAATAGAGCTCCATTGGTTTCAAGAGCCCTTCCAACATTACCCTTGGATGACGTCAGTTCGTAAACTTTTAAAGCCGTCCAAGCTGATGGTCATCACTGCATCCTGGGGTAGAAAAATTCCCTGTTATGTCTGTTCTATGAATGAGTTCTTTATTTCGGTCTATTCTTAACTGATCCCAGAGGCAGTTTCTGGACATTTTCTGCTGTTTTTGCGGACAGAGAAATTGCAAGGATCGTGTTATATTATCAAGTATTTCTAGCATTACTATCAGATTCTGTAAACGGCTTTGTTCCCTGTGCCATCCACCTGGCAAATGTGCAAAGTTCTTTTTTTTTTCACCATGTACATGTATACATCCGAACTAGACTGTGTTGTTTTTCCGTGTCATATAATAATATAAGTGGGTATAGGAATATTTTTTATTTGTTTGTTCGTGTGTTTATTTATTTATTTGTTTATTTATTGTCTTGTTTATGTAGTACATATTGGAAATGGAAACCCTTTGAGAGCAGTAGCAATGAAATTTCATTTTAATGTATGCCGATTAGAGTACATTCAAAGTGACAATACAGTTATTCTAAGTTTAAGTCATATGTTTCTTATACTTGAGAACTTTACTACTTACTGTATCCCTCCACATTTTCTTTCTCTCTTTCTTTCTCTCTTTCTTTCCCTCTTTCTCTTCCTCCCTCCCTTTTTCTCCTCCTTCTCTTCCTCCTCCTCTTCCTCCTTCCCCTTCCCTTCTCTTCCCTTTCTCTCTTTTCACTTTTTCTTTCTCTCTTTCTTACCTCTCTTACATCAGGTATGATGATAACTATATGTGGAGTATGGAGGAAAAGTAATGGGGAAGGAAGGAAGGAAGGAAGGAAGGAAGGAAGGAAGGAAGGAAGGAAGGAAGGAAGGAAGGAAGGAAGGAAG
>NW_020769330.1:14101328-14160630 GCF_900518735.1 Pseudonaja textilis | reverse complement strand
CGCAGCCCAGAGAGAGAGCGATCAGCCAAAATAAGGGCAAACGCTGATCGCAACCCAGAGAGAAAGCGATCAGCAAACAAGCTAGTGAAAGTGAGAAGCGCCTGTAGCCGCTTGTTAGCATAAGCTACAGAGGAAGTGTAACGCTGCGAGCCGCAGCCGCTCGTGCCGTTTAGGCGCGAAATTCAAACAGCTGTCAGCTGAAGCACATTCAAATACAACACAGCGTTGTATTACGAAATCGCTAACGCCCACACAGGCGCGAATTTCAAAAGACGCTGCCAACGACCGTTGCAGTCTAAACACCTTCTGATCCCCAGAGAGAGAGAAGGGAATTGCGAAATTTCCCCAGAGCTGAAGTCACTTGCCTAGCACAGGCACTAAACCTCTACTGCTACCCCAGAGAGAGAGAGAGCACTTGCCTAGCACAGGCACTAAACCTCTACTGCTACCCAGAGAGAGAGCATTTTCCCCAACAGGTTAACCAGTAGACCCACAACATGAACTCCAATCCAGCCTTCCCAGCGTTCAAGCCGGATGAGGAGAAGTGGGAATCATACAAGAATCGGTTTAATCATTACATCAACGCCATTGGATTGGCTGATGCAGGGGAACACCGAAAGAAAGCATATTTCCTGACCTACTGTGGAGCCATCGTCTTCGATACAGCCACAGCTCTTGTGGCTCCACGTGAGTTAAAGAATGTCCCCTGGACAGAACTGTTAGAAATCCTTACTAACCACTATTCTCCTAGACCTTCACAGATTGCCAGACGCTTCACCTTCAGAATGAGGAAGCAGGGGGACAAAGAGAGCATCAATCAGTACATGGCTGCTCTCAGGACTGCAGCACTCCATTGTGGGTTTGGCAGCTATCTTGATGACATGCTCCTAGACCAGCTGGTCTGCGGGGTCAAGGACCTGCACCTACAAAGACGGCTGCTCGCCAAAAAAGACCTTAACCTCGCTCAAGCCATCGAGGAAGCCCTGGCAGAGGAGCTGGCATCTCATTCAGCCACCGAGATCCAAGGTCCTGTCACCAAGCAAACAGCAGTTCCCGTCCACTCAGAAGAGGTGGTCAACGAGGAAGACCCAAGTGACGAGGCCGACATTCACCGCCTCACAAACGCCAGGCGCCCGCAGGCAGGAACCAGACAAGATAACACCAGGCCATCCAAGCACATCACCCTGTGCCTTTCCTGTGGTGGACCTCACCTGAGGACCACATGCAAATTCAAAGGAGCCACTTGCAACAACTGCCATAAGAAGGGGCACATTGCAAGAGTATGCCAAGCCTCACACAACGTAGCACAAAGGGCATCTTCATTCACACATGCCAGGCCCCAAAGGCAAGTATTAAACTGTCGCACACACCTCTGCGCTAATCACACTTGCTATTCTATTAGTAAAATCTCTCTTTCCGTCTTATTAGAAGGTAAACCTTGCAAAATGGAGGTTGACACGGGGTCAGCGCTCTCCATTATTTCCTGGAACACCCTCAAGGAGCTTCAACCCAGCCTATCAAGAAACCGACTCCAGAAGTGCCAGCTTAGCCTAAAGGACTACCAGGGGAAGACCATTCCTGTAATCGGCAGAGGCAAGTTTTTTGTTAATTTTAAAACCTTTAAGGGCCACCTACCTCTTGTGGTAGTGAGCGGCAACCTCCCTACACTTTTGGGACTTGATTGGTTTCCCCACCTCGGTTTAGGGCTAACAGGAGTCCATGCTACCTCAACCTCTGACACGGACTCCCTGTTTGCTGATTACTCAGACGTTTTCAGTGATGAGTTAGGGTGTTATAACGGCACCCCTATCTCATTTTCAGTCGATCCCCAGGCAGTCCCAATTCGGTTAAAACCTCGCAGAGTTCCATTCGCCATTCGGCCTAAATTAGACCTTGAATTAGATAAATTACTTAAACAAGGGATCCTGGAGCCTACAGACTTCACCAAATGGGAGACGCCCATCGTCACACCCCTCAAAAAAGATGGTAGCCTGAGAATTTGCTCAGACTACAAGACCACAATCAATAAATTCTTGCAAGTTAGCGCTTATCCAGTACCCGTCATTCAGCATTTATTACATACTTTTGAACCTGGCACTATCTTTGCCAAATTGGACATGTCTCAAGCATATCAACAGTTCCCTGTTGATGACCAAACGGCAGAACTTCAGACCATTGTCACCCACAGGGGTGCCTTCCGGTGCAAGCGTCTCCAGTTTGGCGTAAGTGTTGCCCCAGGCATTTTTCAATCCCTCATGGAGCGGATTTTACAGGGCCTTCCTGGAGTAGTACCCTACTTCGATGACATCTTAGTCTCGGCCAGGAACAGACCCCAACTCTTCCAGAGAGTTCGAGCAGTCCTAGAGAGGTTCAGGCAGCATGGCCTCAAGTTAAAAAAAGAAAAATGTGCCATTGCCACTAGACAGGTGGACTTTCTGGGTTATAAAATTGACGCCTCAGGCATTCACCCCCTGGAGTCCAAGGTTAAGGCAATACACGAGGCACCCACTCCAACCTCCAAAGCGGAACTGCAGGCCTTTTTGGGGCTCTTGAACTTTTACGCATCGTTCCTGCCCCATAAAGCCTCTGTGGCAGAACCCCTCCACAGACTTCTGGATAAAAAAACGGTTTGGCATTGGGGACACAAAGAAGACTCCGCTTTCCGCACAGTCAAGTCGCTACTCACATCAGAGGCAGTGCTTATCCAGTTTGACCCCAACCTTCCATTAGTACTGGCAGCAGACGCATCTCCCTTCGGAATTGGGGCAGTCTTAAGCCACAGGCTCCCCAACGGCTCTGAGGCCCCTATCGCTTTTTTTTCCAGGACGCTCTCTGCAACAGAGCGCAATTACAGTCAGATCGATAAAGAAGCCTTGGCAGCTGTTGCAGCGGTGAAGAAATTTCACGAATTTCTCTTTGGCCACTTTTTCGAGCTAGTCACGGACCACAAACCGCTCTTAGGGTTACTAGCAGGTGACAAGCAGACCCCTCAAATTCTGTCCCCCAGAATGACCAGATGGACCCTTTTCCTAGCAGCATACTCGTATAGACTCGTGCACCGCCCAGGTAAAACATTGTCCCACGCAGACGCCCTCAGCCGCTGCCCCCTGCCTGCCCCAGCTGAAGACCCTGCCCCGGTCAACGCCATTTTTGAAGTCACCCAACTGGACCTCCCAGTCACTGCCCTTGATATTGCCAATAAATCCAAAGCGGACAAAACGATCGCCCAGGTACTGGACTGGGTGAGGAGGGGGTGGTCAGGCAGTGACATTGAAGCTAAATTCACTCCATTTAAGACCCGCTTACAGGAACTGTCGAGCTTACAGGGCTGCCTGCTGTGGGGCACTCGAGTGGTCATCCCGACATCTCTGCGTACCCGAGTGCTGGAGGCGTTGCACGAGGGCCACCCGGGCATCGTCAGAATGAAGGCGTTGGCGCGAAGCTACATTTGGTGGCCCGGCCTCGACGAGGACATCAACAAATGGGTAAGCTCCTGCCATCCCTGCCAGGTTTCCCGTCCATCCCCTCCAATTGCCACCCCCACCAAGTGGGAAAGTGCCAACGCACCCTGGTCCAGGATTCACATCGATCTTGCGGGCCCATTGCATGGCAAAATGTTCCTCGTGGTCGTAGACTCTTACTCAAAGTGGATTGATGTGGCACAACTATCCACGACCACTTCACAAGCAGTCATCAAGGCATTGACTCGCCTGTTCGTTACGCACGGTCTACCAGACTCCATTGTTTCCGACAATGGTCCCCAATTCGCGTCAACCGAATTCAGTCGTTTTACGGCCAACCTGGGCATTCGTCACATCTTCACGGCCCCCTTTCATCCTGCCAGTAATGGGCTGGCAGAGAGAGCTGTTAGGACCACTAAAGAAGCCCTGGCCAGGTTCAACAAGGATGACTGGCACCACAAACTATCCTGTTTCCTGTTAAGCCAGCATTCAACCCCTTGCACGGTAACCAACAAGTCCCCGGCCGAGCTTCTGATGGGCAGACGCCTGCGAACTGTATTGGACAGGCTTCACCCACATTACTGCCCTGACTCTCCTCTCGCTTCCACATCGGGGAGTAGGCATTTTGTCTTGCAGGAACCCGTGTTCGCGAGAAACTTCGCTGGCGACCCATTGTGGATCCCGGGAGAAATCGTAGCCATCACAGGACCCAGATCATACCGGGTTAAGCTGGAAGATGGCCGGGTCTGGAAACGACATCTGGACCAGCTTCGGAGACGCCAGGGCACCCTCGTCAGCCGCGACTTGTGGGCACAGACCGGTGAGAGTCCGCTGCAACTACCACACAGCAACATCTACCCCGATGACCTGCTAACACCTTCAGCCGGACCAGAGAATCCAAATGCTGACTGCGGCGACCTAGCGTCCAACCCATCCGAGCCAGACGGCGTGAGGACACTCCCAGCATCCAGCCCTTCTAGCCCCGGACCTGCTCCGACCGAGGGTGGTACTCGGGACTCATCATCAAGCCAACAGTCACCGACGGACTCTGATCCACCAGACAGCACACCAGAGTTGCGCTGCTCTGGACGTCAGCACAAACCTCCCGTATACCTCAAGGACTATGCGTGTTCGCATCTGGGGGGAAGGGGTGTTATGTCCCTGGACCTTGAAGAAGTTCCCACCCAGGTCCGTTCACGCTGCAGGGGCAGTTGCCCCTTCTCATTGGCTGGGTTTCCCCAGCAGCCTGCTATAAAAGCAGGCTGCTGGGTCCAGCCCTTTCGCTATTCGCTGCGAGCCAGTTCCAGGCTGAGCAAGCACGTTCAGTCCTTGTAAATAAACCTTGTTGCACTAAGCCCTGGTTCAGCCTCTTATTTCCCATACTTAATATTACTAACTTAACAACCGCAGTGATTCACTTAGCAACTATGGCAAGCAAATCATAAAACAGGGCTAAGCTCACTTAACAAATGTCTCACTTAGCAGCAAAGAGTTTGGGCTCAATTGTGGTTGCAAATCGATGACTAACTGACTATTCAGCTGTTTTTCTTCTGCGATCCAGCTGCAAATCTCTCTCATCTAAAGTGCTGTTTTTCTGAGTTTCACGAGCCACACATTTCTGGACAATTTATATTATGCTGCATTTTCACTTTGGCATAAACTACCTGGAAATTTTTTTCCCTGAAGATTTTCTGTAGAACATCTGGAAGTAGGATGATCCACTGGGCACGTTCTGGGATGAGAAGATGCTTGTGTTGATAGAGCTGTCTAGGCAACCATTTCTCCAAGCAGCTGATCAACATCTTGGAATGCACATTTAAGATTCTTACTGGAATTATTTCAAGCCCTTAGCCTGGATTTTATTCTGGGGAATTGCCTCACCTTTCAAAATGTTGTTTAGCTTTCCTTTCCTTCTTCTTATACATCTGTGAATTGCACAGTTCAATCCTGCTGTTTATTCATCCTAGAAATAAGACATTTTGTGTAGGCTTCCCAGAAGATTTACTATGTCAACAGCCAAATTATTTTGTGATAGTCACACTGGTATCAAAACTCCTTCCTCTTCCTGGAGTTCCGGTTTGCAGCGCTTCGGGGCAGGCAGGAATCCGCAATCATGCACGGTTTCTGCCTGCATTCGCCGCTGGAGTGCCCTGAGCCACCCAGCTTCAGGGCTAAGCCACCTCCGTAGAAGGTGGTGAAGATAGGGGGGATCTGGCAGGGTCGAGAGGTTCACACCTCTCCTCTGTAGCCGGCTAAACTCCCTTTTCCGAAGGCGGCAATAGCGGCGGTCAGAAATGGCCACCAAAAAGAAGCACTCAGACAGAAAAGAAAGTGCAGGAAAAAGTTAAGAAGTGAAAGTTTTTTGGCTGACCAGAAGAAAGCAACAACGAAGGTACCTTGGAATTTAAAATTTGCAAAAGATACATCGTTCCCAGAGACTTACAAGCGGCAGATGAAACTTAAAAGGGAAAGTTCTTTTTTTTTCACTCTCCTTCCTAACGCTGACAGCGAACAGAAAGAAATCGGAAAAACCCACTTTGGATCAATAGATAACTAAACTGGATAACTAAATGTCAAAGGGATAATAAGGATTTCTGAACATTTTTTAAAAATTTTTTTGCTGTAAGTGGGAAGGAAGAGGAAAAGAATTGGAGCAGGATTTGGAAGCAAGGAGGAGATTGCCTAGAATTTTAAAGAATCATTAAATACTAACAAGATAAAAGATACATTTTAACTGGAATTTTGTAACTAAACAGTAACCCCAGAAAGAGAAAGTGAAGAAAGAAGAAAGTGTTAAAAGAAACAGCTTATTTGGACTGTTTGGTGACTTTGGGACTTTTGGAAATTATCTTTGAAGGACTAAAAACACTTGGGTGGTTGTTTTGAAAAAAAAAAATTCTTTCTACAATGGCATCACTTGTGGATGAATTGAAAATTGAATTCAAAAAATACAAAGAAGAGGAACAAGAAGGGAAGAGCTCTCTTGGCTCTCTTTTTCAATTCTTAGAAATGGTGATTTGCACCTATGAGAAATTGACTGCCAACAAGATGATTGGGACAAAGAAGAAGCCATCTTTGATGAACAAGTAACTTTACTTAGGGAAGAAAGGGAAAAGGAGGAAAAGAAAAAGGAGACTTTAAGATTTCAAAAAACAACCAAAAAAGAGAAAAATAAGGTGAAAAGTGGATATAATGTTAGAAAACAACAGAAAGGGGGAATATAGAAGAGGGAAAGGGAGGTGGAGAGACAAGGGGGTAAAAAGGGCAGGGAGAAGAAGAAACAAGGGAGGAAGGAAGGGATGAGAAGCTTTAATGGTGTGGAGCAAGATGTAAAGAGACAAGATTCATTTAGAGATAATGGGTAAAAACTTAATTGAAAAAAGGATTCTGCAAAGGTACATAAGATTGTACTGTTATATTTGTACTTAGAAATAATGTTAGAAAATTGGAAACAACATGTGATTAAAAAGTGGGTTAAAATATTCAGTGTAATTTAGTGAAATTTTTGTGAATAAAAGGAAGGCAATTAAATAAATGAGAGATGAAGTAGGAAGGAATGGGAACATTTTAATGATACAATGTTTTAAAATATGTGAAGTGGGGGGGAAATAATTATGGAAAGTCTATAAGTGTTCCCATAAAAGTTTGATATTCAATTGAAAAGTAATATGTAAAATGTTCAAGATTCAAATGAATATTAATATTAATGATAGATTTGAATTTGTATGGATTGTTGTTTTAATTACATTACATATTTATAAATATTTTTCTTTCTTTAAAATATAATGTGTAACTTTAGAATGTACTAAGCAGAATCCAAATGGAAGTTATGTACTATACTAAGTGTTATAAATTTAGGGGAAAGAGACAAAGGCGTCATACTCCAATTAGTGTACAGGAGAAATTTTGTTTAAAGAGAAAAGATAAATAGATAGCTGGAAACAGAACAGACAAAGAATAATAAGCATAATGATCTGAACTGAGATGAGATAAATAAAATAAAACTAAGAAAATCAAAAGAGGGGAGAAGCTATATAGAGAATGTAAAAGGGTAATAAGATATGGAATGCTATATAAAATGAACATGAATTTGAATTTGTGTCTGTATGAAGAGATGTAACCCGGGATCAAGCAGCTTTCAGAAAAGATGTTTTATGTTTTTATGTTTTATGTTTTGTTTGTTTGTGTATTGTCTTTGAAAATCAATAAAATTTGTTTAAAACAAAAACAAAAAACTCCTTCCTCTTCCTTTGATACCGTTAAGTTTTGTGGGGATTATTTACATTGCATAAGATTATCATCACACAAGTTCAGAAATGTAAATACTGACCTTCTACCACTGCACCATAGAAAGTATCTTAACTTACTGTACCTCTGTATGGTTTGCCAATTACACAGTGGCAGATAGGACAGCACTCCAGAGGATTAATGTCATTGCCCGGAAGATCATTGGTTGCCCTCTCCTCTCTTTGGAAGAGCTTTAGAGCTCCCGCTGCCTTAAGAAAGTTCAAAACATTCTCAAAGATCCATCTCATTCTGGGCACCCCCTTTTTTTGAACTATTACCATCTGGCAAATGGTACAGGATAATAAAAACAAGGACAAATAGACTGAAAAACAGATTCTATCCCAGGGCAGTAGCTCTTTTGAATTCTACTGTATCGTGCAATATGAATGCAATATCAGGGGTTTTCAATTCAATGTATAGAATGTGAAGGATGTGTGTTTGTGTTTGTTTTCATTGTCATAATGTACACTGAAGGTGGTACTTAATTTTGTTGTACGAGGTGCAATGACAATAAAGTAAACTAAACTAAACAAGAAAAGTCATAAAATTGGGCATAACTCACTTACCAACCCCATTGCTTAGCAACAGAAATTCTAACCTCAAGTGTGCAGTTGTAGTAGAGTCAAGGACTTCCTGTATTTCAAATGAAGGCTAATCTTTTGCTAATCTTCCATTCACATTGTCAGCGTTTCGAGTAATGCATCTGCAAAAGCAGAATTCAGAGGCAGGTAGAATCCTCAAAGAACATGTTTATTAGATACATCATATTAGCACAGCTATTGAAAAGTTCCCATGGGTTTTGCCCTAATTAAAAGAGCAAATATTCCCTCCCCCAATGTCACCAGTCACATTGTCCAATGAAAGTAGCTGGCAGGCTGCTTGGACACTCCTCTCCTCCTTCAGATGCCACCTGTTGGGATGACCTTGGTTCCCACAAGAAAACTTTTTGTTTTGACTGTTGGCCAGTCTATCTACTCCCCCCTCCCTTCCTCCTCTCATAACTCATGGCAACTATGAGGCAGCAAAAGATGGCTTCAGCCAGAGTTGACACACATATGAAGCAACTACAGCATTATCTGCAATCTCCTGGCTGAACCGTTTCGGGAACCGTGCCTTAGACTCCCTAGGAAAAATAACTATGGGCATCTGGGCATCTCTGAGTTATTTACAGCTCCTTTGAATACCCTGCGGCTTCTTCCATGATGGGATCGCCCTCGTTTCCTAAAGCTCTGCCAGCAAGCCCTTCATGCATCAAACTCTCTCCAGATCCATGCTGCTCTGAGTAATGATGCAAGGGCCCTGCCAGAACCCGCTGCGGAGATTCCAGGTGGGAGCAAGGAGCTGTTAAGCGAAAACATTTTGTTCAAATTCTCCAGCAGTGTGGAGTTTGGATGATAGGAGGCCACTCCAATTAGTTCCTCAATGAATCTGGCACCAATTTTTTCAGGTGCTAGCAAGCTTTTAATTAAGCCATATGTCTTTGCTGTATAAAGGCTGGGCATATTTGCATGTTTCTTGCAGTCTTAATCAGTATAATTAGCTGGGGGGGGGGATACTGATGCAAGCACGCTGCGTATTAAGCCTCAAGGAGACTGGTGACAAAGTCTTAGATAATTTTAACGGGCTTTATTTGTCCCATAAATTGTTATTCTTCCATAGGCATGGTACAGGTAGTCCTTGACTTACGACCACGATGTTGAACCCAACATTTTTGTTGCTAAGCCAAACAGTTGTTCAATGAGTTGTGCTCCATTTTATGACCCTTCTTGCCACAGTTGTTAAGTGAATCATGGCAATAAAAGCCTATAAAAAGCAGTTACTAGAATTGGGTATGTCTGAGCTTGTTGAACAGAAAGGTCGGCAGTTCGGCAGTTCGAATCCCTAGTGCCGCGTAATGGAGTGAACTCCCGTTACTTGTCCCAGCTTCTGCCAACCTAGCAGTTCAAAAGCATGTAAAAATGCAAATAGAAAAATATGGATCACTTTGGTGGGAAAGGTAACAGTGTTCCATGCGTCTTCGGTGTTTAGTCATGCCAGCCACATGACCACGGAGATATCTTCAGACAGCACTGGCTTTTCGGCTTTGTAACAGGGATGAACACCGCCCCCTAGAGCCAGAAACAACTAGCATGTATGTGTGAGGGGAACCTTTACCTTTACCTTAGTTTGATGAAAAGAAGGACTAGGGGTGACATGATAGCAATGTTCCAATATCTCAGGGGCTGCCACAAAGAAGAGGCAGTCAAGCTATTCTCCAAAGCTCCTGAAGGCAGGACAAGAAGCAATGGGTGGAAACTAATCAAGGAGAGAAGCAACTTAGAACTAAGGAGAAATTTCCTGACAGTTAGTACAATTAATCAGTGGAACAACTTGCCTCCAGAAGTCATAAATGCTCCAACACTGGAAGTTTTTAAAAAGAAATTGGACAGCCATATCATTTTCATGGATATGTTTGCCATTGCCTTTTCCCAATATTTCTTCCCAGCTGACAGCCCTGAGAATTCTCGGTAGCCTCGCATCCTAATTCTAACTAGGTTTTACCACAGCTTTGACTTTCATGGTATGGCTGGATTTTACTCATGCCAAACTCACAGAAAACTCTCCAAACAACCCTAGACAGTAGCAGGAGAATATTTAATTGGTGTTCTTTGTTTTCATTTCTTGATAAACTTTTATTTGGGGAGAAGTCTTGTGTGACAACTTGAAAAGGTATGGAAGTCTCTTTATCTAACGATCTTCCAACTGAATATCTTGCTTTGGGTTCTCTATACAGAGATAAACAATAACATTAGAAGAGAATATTTGTAACTCAGGATTGAACTGTGGAATCCTTGATGTTCTCTGAGCTTGGTTGTTTGCCTGCAGACATATTGCCTGCAGATATTATCTAGGTAATATCATCAGCTATCCAAGGGTCATCAACCCGCAGCTCTGCAACCACATGTGGCTCTTTCATATCTCTACTGTAGCTCCCTGTCACTCAAAATAGGCGTCACGACCACCAATGTGTGACGCCATGTGATTTATTGAGCTTTTTGACCCCCAGTAGGCCAATCATGGATACATCCAAGAAAAGAAAAGTTTCGGAAGAAAACAAAACATTTAATGATATGTGGGCAGATTCATTTGCTTTCACTGTTGATGAAACTGGTTTAAAAAGTATGCTTTTTACACCTAGCATAAGGTAAAAAAAATTATATGTGCAGTGTTATCTTCATTTTAGATGTCAAAAGGCTTTCGTTGCTCCTGGTATTCTCTTTTCTGTGGGAAATGGGTCCAAATGGGTCTTTGGGTGTTTAAGGTTGCTGACCCCTGAGCTATACCCAATTAAGTAACATAATCAAGATTATGCTTAGCACTGATGATGTTCCCTAATTGAGTAATGATGTCAGCAACAGAGATGATATTCAGCAGGTTCTGACAGGTTCTGGAGAACCGGTAGTGGAAATTTTGAGTAATTGGGAGAACCAGCAAATACCACCTCTGACTGGCCCTGTCCCCATCTATTCTCTGCCTCGCGAATCCCAGCTGATTGGCTGGGTCTTTTGTTGCTCTGCACAGGAGAACGGAGCTGGAAAGCAGGTTAGTGGGGTGGGGAGGGAATGGGGATCTTGCAGTATCCTTCCCCTGCCACGCCCACCAAGCCACACCACACACACCAGGCCACACTCACAGAACCAGTAGTAAAAAAAATTGAATCCCACTACAGGTCTTCACGGAAAGAACCAAGTTCAGAGAGTATGCCATATGCTGGACCAGGAAGTGTGCTTTCTCTATCATAGTGCCTGCCCTTTGAGTGAACTTATTCCCTGATACACAATCCTTTTAAAGATTTTAAAAGCTTGGTTTCTCCTGAACATTAAGCCGGGCATTAACCGATCATGTCCTGGAATGCTTGTTAAAAAAATGATGGGTCCATTTTAGTCGTGTTGCATTGTGCAGTGGTTTTGTGGTTTTGATGTTAATTGGTATTTTTGCCTTATGGTTTTATCCCCTGTCAGATATCTAAGATGCATGACTTGGGCAGCTATATAAATGGTTTAATCAATCAGTCAATCAATGCTACCCCTGATCATTCCAGCCAGCAGGAAAATTAACTGCAAAGTAATATCCTTTCTGAGATCCATGTGATTTGTGCAAGGTCACACCCACAATAAAAGAAAAAATTACATCTGGACAGATGATTTTGCTGTTCCTGAATGGAGAGATGTCATCCAACATAGTGAATAGGGAGCAGGTTGAGCAGGAAACCTAGGAATAAATAATTAAATAAAGGTAAAGGTTCCCCTCGCACATATGTGCTAGTTGTTTCCAGCTCTAGGGGGCGGTGCTCATCTCCTTTTCAAAGCTGAAGAGCCAGCGCTGTCTGAAGACATCTTTGTGGTCATGTGGCCAGCATGACTAAATGCCAAATGCACACGGAACGCTGTTGCCTTCCCACCAAAGTGGTCCCTATTTTTCTACTTGCATTTTCAAACTGCTAGGTTGGCAGAAGCTGGTTCAAGTAACGGGAGCTCACTCCATTACATGGTGCTAGGGATTCGAACCGCCAAACTGCCAACCTTTCTGTCTTAGTCATTTTAGTCACTCAGCCACTGCTTCCTTTTAAATATTTAAATGCATGAAATGTATTTAAATCCCTTTAAATCCCTTTAAATATTTAAATGCATGGCTCCAATTTCCCCTTTTTTAAAACCAGAATTATGTAGCCCCATTTGGGAGTGCATGTGGTTTGACTACATACCCAACAATGTGGTAATCAAGGGAATAGATTTCTATCTTTAGAAAGGAAAGAATGTTAAGATCTGAAGATAACAGTTTGCTGCCACAATTTACACAGAAGATTTATATATGTAAACAGTCTAAGTAACAGACAAGGAAGTGGGGCAGATACAAAACTATAACAGGCAGAATAACAGAGATGGAAGGGAACTTGGAGGTCTTTTAGTCTAATACCCTGCTGAAGCAGGATAACCTATACCATTTCTGACAAGTGGTTGTCCAATCTCTTCTTAAAAACCTCCAGCGATTGAGTACCCACAAATTCTGGAGCTAAGTCTTTCCACTGATTTCTGGAAAGTTTGTTTTAGTTCTGTGTAGGTTATTATGATGACCTGGGGTGTGGCACAAAGGCAACACAGTCACATGAGTAAGAAGAGTCCCTTTAATACCTCCAACTTTGCCCCCAATGTCCAGGTTACCTTCGGTTGGAGAAAAACCTCTCCCAAGAACAGTCTTTAAGTGGAGGAAATTCAGTCCGAAAACAAAGTACATATAAATTCTAAATATAAATCCACACAAACTACGCTAAAGCAATTAACTGGACAGGGCAGGATAAGGAATTGCACATCAAAGGCCAACACACACACATTTGGGAAGACACCAGGAGCCCAGATACACCTTGACAAACAAATATAACTCACAACAACATAGATAACTCCAGCAACTTTGCTGTGCGTAGCATGCCTGTTTAAAGACTGTTTTCCCAGCTGCAGCTAATGAAGGGAATCAGGGCCCTTTCCTCCCCCATAAGCCATGCAACTCACATTGCTCCCTTCACCGTTCCTCCCTGCATGCCCTAGGATGAAGAGGGGGGTGGGCCTGAGTATTCCTCTGACTTCCCTCTCCCTTGCTCTACCTCTCCCTTGCTCTGCCCAGCCAGACTATGCCCTTTCCCAATTCCTTCCACAGCCACCGGAGCCACACTCCCACTCCCTGTCAGCTGCTCGGCCTCCCCCTTGGAATAAGATTCCAGCAAGGGCAGGACAGTTATCTCCTTGTTTAGTTTCCATTCATTGCTTCTTGTTCTTTCTTCCTTTCTTCAGATGCATTGACCCATCTCAACTGAACAAGCAACAAAATATTCCACAATTTAAGGTGGGGGGAGAGAATTTCAACTCCCAGAATTCTCCAGCTATGCATGCTAGCTGGGAAATTCTGGGAGTTGAAGTCCACCCATCTTAAAGTTGCCAAGGTTGGGAAACATTCACATAAATGATTCTTACAAATAACAAAACATTTCCTGACAACTGTGATGACCCGGGGCATGGCACAAAAATAACTAAGTCACCAAAGCAGATAAATTCCCTTTAATCCCTCCAACTTGGCCCCCAATGTCAGTTATCCTCGGTTCGAGATCAAACTCTTCCAAAAACAGTCTATGAAGGGAAGAAATGCAATCCAAACCCAAACTAAAGATAATTAGAAATAAAAAAAACCAACACAAACCATGCTGAAGTAATTAACATGACAGGCCAGGTTGATAAATTGTAGACTTCCAAAAGATAACGCAGCACCTACAGTTGGGAGGACGCCAAAACCCAGATAAGCCTCAACAAAAATAATGCATGCTTTGCTTCCAGCAACTTTACCATGTGCAGTTTGCCCTTTTAAACAGTCTTCCCAGCTGCAACCAGGGGTGAGATTCAAATTTTTTAACAAACGGTTCTGTGGGTGTTCCTTAGTTGGTGGGCGTGGCTTGGTGGTCATGTTATTGGCTGGGTGTGGCCAACTCAACATCACTCACATCGAGGCACGCACCTCCTCGCCTAGCCTCTCATGACTGTGGGGATGCTGCAACAGTCGTAAGTGTGAAAAACGGTCATAAGTCACTTTTTTCAGTGCCATTGTAACTTTGAGTGGTCACTCCACACAAGCAAAGTACCAGCAAAGGAGGGGAAAAAAACTCCAGAGATGTTCCTGAGACAGGAAGTCTAGTCCTGCCAAGAATGTAATAAGGGTTAATGGAGAGGCAGTTTCTGTAAGCAACTCCAGAATGTTTCCTTCCTGCCTTCCTTACAGGATTAGGCCAGTAATTTCTTCTAACAACCGGTTCTCCAAAGTGCTTAAAATGTTAACAACCGGTTTGGCGAATAGGTGCGAACTGGTAGAATCCCACCCCTGGCTGCAGCCCATGAAGGGTATCAGGGCCCTTTCCTCCCCTATAAACCATGTTGCTCCCTTATCCATTCCTCCCTGCATGCCCTAGGATGAAGAGGGGGTGGGCCTGGGTCTTCCTCTTAATGCCCAGCTGGCCTGTGCCCTTCTCCAGTTTCCTCCACAGACACTGGAGCCACATTCCCACTCCCTGTCAGCTGTTCCACCTCTCCCTCAGAATCAGATTCCAACTGGGGCATGACAACAACTCTAGCTTACTGGTTCCTGTCTTCCTAGATTTTTAGGAGTTGAATCTGAATTCTTAAATCCAGATTTGTGAAACCCTTCTTCTTCAGGTCCTTCTTCCTGAAGCCAAACATTATTCTCCCCAAATCCCACCTCTGTCTCTCCTTGAGAGAGGCTGTATTTGGAGATACTTTAGCAGCTAGGCAACACACCACTTCAAATTAAGAGGCCCCCTGCACCACCATTATTCAATTGATTATACCAGTGATTGCCAAGGTTTCTCAGAGGTTTTAGGAAAAGCGTAGTCTCACAAGTGGAGATAGCTATAATTAACAATTTGAACTCTTTTTAAAGGCAATGAAGGGATGAAATCAAGACTCTTGAAGCACCTGGTGATTTCACAGACAGGACTTTGATGATGGCACAAAAATGGTTGGCCAGTTTTTCTTTTACTCCAGTAACACTGAACTGTAAATGAGGGCATACAAAATCTTCACCAGACCAATTCTCGAATACAGCTCATCTGCCTGGAATCCACACTGTATAATGGACATTAATACAATTGAGCGAGTCCAGAGGTATTTCACGAGAAGAGTACTCCACTTCTCCACTCGCAATAGAATACCTTATGCTGTCAGGCTTGAAATTTTGGACCTGGACAATCTAGAACTTCGTCGCCTAGAGTCTGACCTAAGCTTAGTATGCGAAATAGTCTGCTACAACATTCTACCTGTCAATGACTACTTCAGCTTCAACCACAATAATACATGGGGAAACAATAGATAAAAACTCAAAGTAAACTGCTCCAAACTCAATTACAGAAAATATGACTTCAGCAACAGAGTGGTCAATGCCTGGAACTCATTCCCTGACTTTGTTGTTGCATCCTCAAACTCCCCAAACTTTAACCTTAAACTGTCTACTGTGGACCTCAGTCCATTCCTAAGAGGTCTGTAAGGAGGTGTGCATAAGTACCCCAGCAGGCCTACCACCCCTGTCCTATTGTTCCATTTATCCATTTATTCACACTCATTTATTATGTATATACTTGTACCTGTTTATACTTTTATGTTTATATGTTATGTTATGTTCATACTTATACTTGTTTTCTCATACATGCTTGACAAGCATACAAAATTATACACACACACATTTTTTTTCTTTTGAACAATTGTCTAGACTTCCCTCCAAGGATTAACCAAACCCAAAAGAAGACCTGATGCGACGTCCTGTAGACACAATCAAATGAATTAGCCCTTTAATTTAGCCGTAAATAGATTTCAAGATACCGAGACAGTCTGTGAGAGTTCAGAATATCAAATTTGGAAGGTACTTTGGAGGTCTTATAGTCCAAACCCTTGTTTGAGTAGGAGACTTTATACCATTCCAGCAAATGGCTGTCCAATCTCCTTTTAAAAACCTCCAGTGATAGAGCACCCATAATTTCTAGAGGCAAGCCATTCCAGTGATTAACTCTTCTCCCTATAGGGAAATTTCTCCTAAATTTTCTTCTTTGGAGCTTTGGAGAAAAGGTCAATCGCCTGTTCTCTGTGATAGTTCCTCAAATATTGGAACCCTGAGTCAGGACTTTAAGCAACTGAAGTGTTACTTTCTTAGAAGATCTCAGTGAATATGAAAAAAGATATTTTGAAAAAGACATTTTGTCATTCAACCCAAACCTAGCTTGTTGGGGCTCCTGTGCATTGAAAGCTGATTTTTGTGGAATATTTAGAATTTCCCCTCATTAGCTCTGTCCTTAAATGTGGTTAAAACAACAGCAACAATGAAGTTTTGTTTATTTGCTTATTGGCTTGTTATTGAGCCCCTACTTCACCCCAACTAGTTTGGGTAGTTCGGAGAACCAGCAAATACCACCTCTGACTGGCCCCTCCCCCATCTATTCTCTGCCTCCTGAGTCCCAGCTGATTGGCTGGGTCTTCTTTGGTTGCCCTGCACAGGAGAATGGAGCTGGAAAGCAGGTTAGTGGGGTGGGGAGGGAATGGGGATTTTGCAATATCCTTCCCCTGGAGTGGGGTGCGAATGGAGATTTTACAGTATCCTTCCCCCTGCCATGCCCACAAAACCAAGCCACGCCTACAAAACCAGTAGTAAAAATTTTTGAATCCCACCACTGCCCTACCTGCAGACTCCATTTTAGCAATTTGACTGAACGAAATCTGACTTGTTTGGGAAGAGTCTTCAGGCATTCATGAATCAAGACACCCATAATAAAATACCTTTAAATCCCATTACATTTTTTTCCCCTCCTCCTGTAACCTTACCCACAACTATAAAATCCTGACAGGTTTCAAATTGGCTATGCCAAACCTTTCAGAAGCAGAGATCAATAAGACACCAGTAAACTTTGTGTTGACGATAAAATCCTGACAGGAAGGATCAGAAATGCCCTTCTAAATATCTGAGCAAATAACAAAGGTGAGGGGAACTCTTTTACTGCAGCTATGTTCTGCCGAATGAGCTGTAGAACGAATTATGTTCCAGTACCAGGCAGTGAATAAATTACAAATAGGAGGAATACAAGGAGGGATGAAGTGGGTGGCAATTCCTTTTATATCCGGTGTAATTTTATTTGACAGTCCGTGTCACCATCAGCTCCACTTCCCCATGAATGTGATATGAGATGACGGGTTACCAAGTCATCTTTTTTTTTTTTCATTTTTCTTGGAGAAAGTGTCTATGGAGATTCTAAATCTTCTGGGTCATGGTGGTCCCAAAGGTGCCTTTTTCAAGAGGCAACTGGACTTTCTGGTTTTTCTTTGAAGACGGTTCACTTCTCATTCAAGAAGCTCCTTCAGCTCTGACTGGGTGATGGGGAATGGAAGGGACTCCTTGCAGAGAGATGGTCATTTGCATTCTTTCAGAGAGTTGTTGAGACCACTTGGAGGTTTATCTGTGTCATCAGGGTCTCCTGAGTAGTGCAAATGGGTGGGGAGTCTTCTTGGAAATGTTGAAAGGACTATGTTGTAGACTGGAGACAGATGATGTTATATTGCTTCCCCTCTGTTGAGAGAGGGCTGTTCAGTTTTGACACAGGTGGCCTCTTTGACCTCTCTTTCAAACCAGCGGTCCTCTCTGTCCAAAATGTGGACTTTGCTATCTTCAAAAGAGTGGGATTTGTCCTTTCAATGCAGATAGGCAAAGGGAGCACCCCACATGCCCTGTTTGTTGGATCTAGCACAGGGGTCGCCAACCTTTTGGACCTCAGGGACCACCAAACTCATAATTTTAAATCCCACAGACCACTAATATGAACCTTGACTGACGATGGCTTGCTGACATTAGTGGGAAAGTCGGTCCCATATTCCAGAGCTACAGTAGTCACAGGACTGGCCCTTTGGTCATCCCGGAGCAGCTGCTCTTCCACCTGGGTGCACCAGTTTGCCATGGACTGGAAGAGTTGCTCTGGGATGACCAGAGGGCCAGTCCTTTTACTACAGCTCTGGAATATGGGACTGACTTTCCCACCAACATCAGCAAGCCACCCCAGAGTGGATTTCTGTCCCCTGCCATTGCTCTTACCTTCCAGTTCCAGCTCACGTGGCTCTACTCAAGGTAAGGTTTGCACTTGGCCAAAGGATTGGGGGTCAGTGGGTGGGCAAGCCATGTGGGTAGCACATCCTTGTATTCCCACAGAGCCTGGATGAATTGCTTTGAGGTGGTGCTTTGGAGGGGATTTCCTTGTGGACCACCAAAATTTTCTCATGAACCACCAGTGGTCCCTGGTCCACCAATTGGCGACCACTGATCTTGCAGGCTATATCTCAGTACTTTACTTATAGAATCATAGGGCTGGAAGGGACTTTGGTGGTACCTTCCGAGGCAGAAGACCTTATTGCATCCCAGACAAATGGCTGCCAAACTTTCCTTGAAGATCTCCAGCAATGGAGCACCCACAATTCCAAGTTGTTCTACTTATTGTTCTCGCTGTCAGAAAATTTTTCTTCATTTCCAGATTGGATCACCCTCTGACAAGCTTCCAACCATTATTTCTTGTCCTGCCCCATTGGTGCTTTGGAGATCAAACCAATCCCCTCCTTCTCCTCAAGTCCTGGAAGACAGTTCACATGTCCGCCTAATCCTCTTCTACAGGCTAGACCAAGGTTCTTCAAACTTGGCAAGTTTAAGACTTCTGGATTTCAACTCCCAGAATTCCTCCTCCAGTCCTGTTAGCTCGGGAATTCTGGGAGTTGAAGTCCACAAGTCTTAAACTTGCCAAGTTTGAAGACCTTTGGGCTAGACATCCCTAATTCCCTCAATCGTTCATTGTATGGTTTAGCCTCCAGTCTCCTCACTGTCTTTGTTGCTCTTTTCTGCACTCTTTCTGTAGTCTTTGTATTATAGTGAGCAGAACTAGATGCAGTATTCCATACTAGTGTAGTATAGAGCAGTGACTTGATTCAATAGTCTTTTCTTGGCATTCTGAACAATTTAATGAGATGGGGGCTGAGGAGAACTGCCTCTCTAGTAGAAGGCAATTATTTTTCATTGACATTTTCTTGGTTTATAGCCTGGATTATTTCCTGAACCTGGAAGCTAGGTTTGCAAATAAGACCAACTGTTAGAAATAACCCAAAATATTGGCTGCTCCAGGAAACAATTCTCTAAAATACTCTCTAAATGTTTCAGAGATCTCAGGTATTGTTGGAAACCATTGTTTCAGTGTTCAGGTAATGTTGAAAGAGAAACATGTTTGTAGAGTCCTTTAGTGTTCTCTGACCTTGTTATTTGCTTGAAGATGTTTCATTACCAAGCTAGATAATATCATCAGTGCTAATGAATGTGGAGTTAGCTCCTCATTTTGCCCTGCCAGTGTTTCTGGGGGTGTATTTTCTTTCCTCAGTTAGGACGTATTGTTTTCAGTTTATTTTTCTGGGATTAATTCTTGCTTATCTGGGTTGGTTGCATTTTTTTTCTTTTTTTATCTAAGAAGGAAACAAAAAGTTCTTACCTGGAAGTTGGTTGTTGGAGAGGATGTGTTCTGGTTGTTTGTTTCCTTCTTATCTTAGTAGCCATGCAATCGAGATAAGCAGGGTTTAACACCAGACAAACAACCAGCAGAAACAATTCCCTTATCAAAGTGAATTGAAATATTTATTGTCATTGTCTGTATATACGCAGTGTACCTAAAACGAAATTCACATAACACCCAGAGACCAGACTTAACATGCACACACCCATGACAATCCCCAAACACCTCCCCACCCACCAAAATTCCCCGCCTCCTAAAAACACACAAGTGTCCACACAACAGACCAAGTAATACTGTCCAACAGTTCACTGATGGCGGTCCTTAAGTTCATTGTTAAGTGCAATTATAGCTCTGGGATAAAAACTGTTCAGAAAACATGTGGTCCAAGTTTTAATTGTTCTAGATCTTCTGCCAGAAAGCAACAGTTCATAAACATTGTAAGCAGGATGCGAAGAGTCGCTGAGAACATTGTGCGACTTCCTTAGACAGCGAGATGTAAAGATGTCATCCAGGGCTGGTAGCTGGAGCCCAGTGATATTCTGGACAGTTTTAATGATTCTCTGTAGAGCTTTTTGGTCTGCTACAGAGCTGCTCCCATACCATACAAGAATGCCGCATGTAATCAAAGAACTACCGAGGGAAAAAAAACCACACATCCATCAACACTGGCAGGACAAGTCACTATATATAAACAGAGAGCCAACCCCGTAGTTGTTACCTGGTAGGGCAAGTTTTGAGAATACAGACTCCATAGTTCAGCTTTGAGCTATGCTCTCTTCTAACGAAACATATTTGGCTCAGTTGGGCCGAGGGACTTGAGCACTATTTATCTGAAACAAAAACACATGAATCTTTTTTTCATGATATGCTTTCTCCCTCTGAAAAAGGCACTGAAAAAGTATTCAAGTTGAAGGGATGTAAAAGAAAATGTGAAGGCAAAAATATACTTCAAAAAAAGTATGCAGAATAAAATTAAAAGTAAGCAAAGTCTTCAAAGTTTTTGGCCAAATTTGCCAACTGAGGCAGAAACCATCTGAAATTAATGTATAAAGAGGAAAATGAAAAAAAAAACATAGACTGAAATTGAAATGGACTGATTTGCTTATTCTTTATGCATAGAGAAATTCATTATAACAAAGGCTGCTGGGCTTCTTCAAAGAATGCGGAAGTACATCAACCGTAAATACTTCAAAATACCTCAGCAGCTAAGCCAGATATTCAGGTGAGAGTAAACATCTTCAGAAATTTCAAAGGTTCAGTGTTTGGGCTGGCCTTTTTAATCTGACCGTGTTTATCTGATATATCTCGTCCTTCTATGTACGCATTCCATGTGTTACCTTCATATTTATTTCATTCCTGGCTGCCACTCTGTTCACTGAGCAGGAGCTACGTGTCAAGGAATATCCCAGATTGCACGCTACCTGTGAATAGGGAAATGCCCCCCCATCCAAGACTAAAGATGAGAAGTCCCCAGATCTATGTGTCGTATATCTCATACGAACAAAGGACGCGAGTCAGTGACTTGGTTCAGCTCATTTATTGGGGTAAAAGCACAAGTGGGGAGAGTGGGGAAGAAACGTGGCTTAAAAGGCTTTCTGCTGAGTGCTGCGGCCAATCGGGTCGTTTTGAATCGCCCGCGATCGGCTCAGCCAATCGCGGTCGATTCCGAACGACCAATCAGTGCCGCGCACTCAGCCAATCCGGTGGCCGTGCGCTTTAGCCAATCCGGGCTGCCGGATTTCGAGTATGCAGATGTCTGTACAGAACACCCCTCCCCTCTTGGTTTGGTCCTACGTGACGTAGTCCCGTAAGTAGGCGGGGCTCCGTATTTTCCGATTTGACTTGCGCTGGTCAGTTGTCTCCTGGTTGTCGGCCGGTTCGGGTGGGACTCCTGTCGCTCTCCGCCTCGTTGATGGAACCGCCTGGAAGGGTGAGTCCGGCCTCTCGCCGCGGCTCCCTACTGGTCTTCCCGGGTTGGTCGGGCTGCTGGCTTCGCTGCTCTCGCTCGGCTTTTCCGGGCTGGTTGAGCTGGCTTGGCTGCTCCCGCTCGGGCTTCCGGGGTCGGTTGAGCTGGCTCGGCTGCTCCTTCCAGGTGAGGCTTCGAGTGGGTCGCTCTCCGGTTCTTCAGGTGGTAAGTATTGCTGGTTCCCTTTTGGGTGGGTTTGTTCTTTTTGTTCTTTGGGGCCTTCCCTCCCCTCTTGGTTGGTGTCTTGCTGGTTCCCTTCTGTACCTGGTGTCTGCGTGTCGGTTGTGTTTCCCGTGGTGGCTCTTGATCTCAGTTGGTTGATGTGGCGTTTCCACGCTCGTCCGTCAGTTGTTTGGAGGCGGTACGAGAGTGGGCCTGTTGCTTGGGTGATCGTTGCCGGTATCCAGAGGGGGTCTCCGGTGAGGTTTCTTGCGTAGACCTTGTCTCCCGGTGAGAATGTTCTGTGTTTGCTGGTGGAGTCAGGGGGTCTTTCCGGGTTGTATGTGGGGTGCAGGCGGTCGAGCGGGGATCGCAGTTTTCTTCCCATTAGTAGCTCCGCTGGGCTTTTGTTCGTTGTGGTACTCGGGGTTATGTGTTGGATTAGGAGCATCCGATTGATCTTGTCCTGTATGTCCCCGGTTTCGATCTTTTGAATGGTCTTTTTTGTAAATTGAACCATTTTCTCCGCTCTACCGTTCGCCGCCGGGTGCGCCGGTGCCGTTAGTGCGTGCCGGATCCCTCGTTCTGCTAAGAATTTCTCGAACGGTAGTGCGGTGAACTGGGGGCCATTGTCTGATACGATGACATCAGGGAGGCCGTGGGTTGCGAAGAGTTTGCTGAGTTGTCTGATGACGGAGTCTGTGGTGGTTGTCTTCATGTTGCTTACCTCCAGCCAGTTGGAGTAAGCGTCTACGGTTACCAGGAAGGTGTGTCCTCTGGTTGGTCCCGCGAAGTCTACGTGGATTCGGGACCATGGCCCCCTGGGGGTTTCCCACTCCCGGATTGGGGCGGCTGGGGGGTTTGGTCTTGATTCCTGGCACTGCTTGCAGGAGGCCACCCAGGCTTCGATCTCCTTGTCCATCCCTGGCCACCAGGCGTGGCTTCTGGCCAGGGCTTTTGTCCTGACGATGCCGGGGTGCCCTTCGTGCAGCATGCTCAGGACTCTTTTTTGCAATTTTTCCGGGATTACGACCCTGTCCCCCCACAGTAAGCAACCTTTTTGTATTGACAGTTCTGTTTGTCGGTTCCGGTAAGCTTTGAACTCGCTGTCCCCGTCTTTTTCCGGCCAGCCTTTCCCCACCCATCTCAGGACCTGCGCCAGACGTTTGTCTTTATTGGTTGCTAGGGCAATGTCTGACGCGGTCAGGGGTAGGTTGGGTAAAGTCTCGATGCTCAGGGTTGACGTGGTTGGTGCTGGGTCGGCGTCCAGGGTTGGCAGTGGTGTGCGGCTGAGGGCGTCTGCGTGCGGAATTGTCTTACCGGGGCGGTGGATTAGCCGGTAATTATAGGCGGCGAGAAATTCGGACCACCTTGTCATCCTTGGAGAGAGGATGATTGGGGTGGCCCGGTCTCCTGCCAGTATTCCCAGCAGCGGTTTGTGGTCCGTGATTATGGTGAAGGTCCTGCCGTAAAGGTATTCGTGGAATTTCTTTACGGCCGCGACGATGGCTAGAGCCTCCTTATCCAATTGGCTGTAGTTTCGTTCGGGTTTTGAAAGGGTCCTCGAGAAAAAGGCGATGGGTGCTTCTTTTCTGTCGGCGAGGGTATGGCTGAGGACGGCTCCTACTCCGAAAGGGGATGCGTCGCACGTTACCGTGATGGGGAGTGTCTCGCTGTACTGGATGAGGACAGCGTCTGATGTGAGAAGGTCCTTGGTTCTGTTGAAGGCGTCCTCTTCTCGTCTCCCCCACGTCCAGGTGGCTGCCTTGTCGAGCAGCCTATGCAACGGCTCCGCCATGGTTGCCTTTTGGGGCAGGAAAACATTGTAGAAATTAATCAACCCCAGGAATGCTTGTAATTCCATTTTGTTTCGGGGCTTCGGGGCTTCTTTAACGGCTTTTATTTTGCCCTCGGTGGGGTGGATTCCATGCTGATCTAGTAAGTACCCCAGGAACTCGACCCGTGCCGTGTGCAGTTGGCACTTCTCTCTCTTAACCTTGAGCCCCGCACTTTGGAATCTCCTCAGTACTTCCCGTAGGAGGTCCTCTAATTGTTTCTGGTCAGCCCCGGCTACCAACACATCGTCGAAGTAAGGCACTACCCCTTTTATGCCCCGGAGGAGTCTTTCCATGAGGCTTTGAAATACCCCCGGGGCTACGCTGACTCCGAATTGGAGCCTCTTGCAACGGAATGCTCCCCGGTGGGTAACTATTGTCTGCGCCTCGGCGGTTTCCTCGTCGACCGGCAATTGCTGATAGGCTTGGGCCAGGTCGAGTTTGGCGAAAACCCTGCCCCCTCCCAGTGAGTGCAAGAGGTGTTGTACTACTGGGACGGGGTAGGCGCTTTGTTGTAGCGCGCGGTTCAGGGTTGCCTTATAGTCCCCGCAGATTCTCACAGACCCGTCTGGCTTTATCGGGGTGACTATAGGGGTCTCCCATTGGGCATGGTCTGTGGCTTCGAGGACTCCCTGTTCGATGAGCTTGTTTAATTGCTCATCGATTTTGGGCCGGAGAGCGAAAGGCACTCGCCGGGGTTTGAGGCGGATGGGGGCAATGGTGGGGTCTAGGCTGAACGATATTGGGGGGCCCTGGTACTTGCCTAGATTGCCGTCAAAGACCTCCTGGAACTCGCGCACGAGCTGTTCCTCCCAGTCCGCCTCGGCGACGTGGTTGGTTCCGGTCACTTCTAGTCCCAGCGGCGCAAACCATTGCAGTCCCAAGAGGCTGGGGCGGTCTCGCTCGACGACGGTTAGCGGAAGTATTTCGGTGCGCCCTTTGAATGTAACCTTGAAGTGCCCGGTCCCTACCACGGGAATGCGATTCCCCTGGTAATCCTTAAGGATGAGCGTCTGGTTCTCCAGCTCGTGCCGCTTCATGGAAGGTACCAGTCGCTTAATTTCCCGCCACGCGACCATGGACAGGTACGATCCAGAGTCGACCTCCATTTTGCAGGGGCGGTCCTCGATTTCGACCTCCACGTGGACTTTCCGGCCGTCCCAGTTGGAGGAATGGCCGACGATGACCGTTTGGTGGGTTTCCTCGCGCTGGCGGCCTTCGTGGAAGCGGCGGCTCCTAGATTCCCGGCTCCAGCGGCTCTCACCGTCCCGATCGCGGTTCCTCGGCGGGGTGTTGTTGCGCCTGGCATTTTCGCGTCTCCGGGGGGTGGTGTCGCGGTGGCGGGGGCTGTGGTTCCTCTTGAAACGGCAGACCTTGGCGATGTGTCCCCGTTTGTCGCAATGGCGGCAGATCGCGTCGAAAAAACGGCATTCTGACCTTGGGTGCTCCCCCCCCGCAGCCGGCACACTGGAACTTCGATTTTCGGTTCCGTGGCTCGCGCCTGTCTCGTCCCGTCTGCAGGCGATGGACGTCTTCCTCGTCGTCTTCCGATCCGGAGGGGGACTCGAGGTCGCTGTGGTGCGTGGATGTGGCCGCCCGGTAATTGTCGTCGGTCCGGTTTTCGGGTGTTGTGGCTGCGGCGGGCCGTTCCGCGGTGCCGGTTTGCTTCAGTTGGGCCGCTGATCTCCGGGTTGCTTCCGCCGCTGTGGCTTCTGCGAGGGCATCGGCGAGGGAGATGTCGCCTTTCGCCATGATCCGGCTTTGCAGGACGGTGTCCCGGAGACCGAGGACGACGCGGTCCCGCAGAGCCTCGTCTAAGTCGGTAAACCCGCACAGCCCTCCGAGGTCCCTGAGTTCAGCCACAAATTTGCTGACGCTCTCACCCAGCTTCTGGTCGCGGCGATAGAATTCGTGCCGCCGAATGAGGGTGGGCACAGCGGGCGCGTAGTGGCTCCTCAGCAGGGGTTCGAGATCGGCCCAGTCCATGATCTTCACATCGATCGGCTTGGCAAGGGCTTTTGCCATTTTGAAGACCGCGGGGCCGCAGTGTGTGAGAAAAACGGCTCGTTTCCTCTGTCCATTTGCGTCCTTGAGATTGCTACTCTCTAAGAACATGAGGAATCTGTCGATGTAAGATTCCCAGTCCTCGGTAGCCGCGTTGAAAGGAGCGGGTGGCACGTTGCCGCTGGCCATGTTGCCGGTTGCGGTTCCGTGGGCCACGTGCGATGTGGGATTTTGTTAGGATCCCACCTTCGTCACCAGTGTCGTATATCTCATATGAACAAAGGACGCGAGTCAGTGACTTGGTTCAGCTCATTTATTGGGGTAAAAGCACAGGTGGGGAGAGTGGGGAAGAAACGCGGCTTAAAAGGCTTTCTGCTGAGTGCTGCGGCCAATCGGGTCGTTTTGAATCGCCCGCGATCGGCTCAGCCAATCGCGGTCGATTCCGAACGACCAATCAGTGCCGCGCACTCAGCCAATCCGGTGGCCGTGCGCTTTAGCCAATCCGGGCTGCCGGATTTCGAGTATGCAGATGTCTGTACAGAACATATGTGGCCCCAACAGTTACAGCTATTTAAACCTTGTAAGACTGAAACACAGAGGAAGATAGAGGAAGATAGAGGAGGAGGAGGAGGAGGAGGAGGAGGAGGAGGAGGAGGAGGAGGAGGAGGAGGAGGAGGAGGAGGAGGAGGAGAAAAATTTGTTACAGAGAGCGCATTATATAGTTCAACAATGAGACCTCTGGTGCTCTCTGAGTTTGGTTGTTCTCTTGCAAACATTTCATTACCAACCTAGGTAACATCATCAGTCACTAGTCTGGTATTGAAATGTCTACAAGACAACCAAGTCAGAGAGCACCAAGAAACCCACAGTTCAACCCTGAGCTACAGATATTCCCTTCTTTTGATAGTTGAACCAGATAGAGGAGAAGGTGTTGTGGAAATTTTCCAAACTGTATTATGTTCTCAGGGGTGGGCTTCAGCCGCTTCGGGTGAACCAGATGTTAAGTTTAGGTCTGGTTTGGCGAACCAGTAGTTCCAATGATCAGCTGACCCCTCCCCTCCCTGCCCCTCCCAGGAGTCCCCATGTGGTCAGTTTTTGCTCCCAGGACGGTACAGGAGGCTGACTAAGACGTGCCCATCATGTTCACAACTACTCAGCAACCAGGAGAGAACCAGTTGTTAAATTATTTGAAGCCCATCACTGATTCCTCATTTCACGTTCCTGTACTATAAGATTTGTGCAATTCAGATTGCTGGATGAAAAAAAAAAACAGGGCCAAAATAGTTGAAGTAGCCCATTTACAGAAGGAACCACTGGATAATTAGGATCCCAGTGAATTCTGGATTAAGCCTGAATTAGTCTTTCTTACAAGTGAGTTTGCATAGCTTTGCAGCTATGGCACACACACACACAAAAGGTGTGATCAAAAGATTTATATTTTTTAAGGTACAAAAAGTTCCCAGCTCCATTTCTCTCTTAAGAGCTTTAAAAGCCATTAAAGGCCTTTGATTAATCCCAAAGTACTTTTCTCTCTGATTAAACAGGGTAAGTATATATTTTTCTGCAGATGCTACATTAGGAGACGTATTCCTGCTTTTTTCCATCAGACAGGAAAGAAGGCTTCTTCTGAGATCATCAGCTATGAATAGATTAGTGCAAATGGGCTTTATCAAAAAAAAAAATACAAAAAAGTGAAGTAGGTGGATCATCTGCTGTCAGGCCCGAAGAATCGGAACCACACAATGAGTTCTAGTTAAGCTGATTTATTGCTCATGTCTATGCACAAGATTCTAGACAACTAACAGTCCCCACTAAATTGGTGCTAGATAAGAGTCAATGGAATTCCAGAGGAGTTGAACCGCTGTTGAGAACATAATGACTCTAGGCTGATTCCTCTCTTGATTCCACCTCCAGGCTCTGCCTGCTCTTCTCCTACATCCGTCTTTCAAAACAAGCACTTACATTTTTGAGAATGTTAGTCTTTAATTAATTATAACTGGCCTTGTCTGAAACTGGTGAATATTTGATGGAAGATCATTACTGAATAGGATAGGATAGGATAGGATAGGATAGGATAGGATAGGATAGGATAGGATAGGATAGGATAGGATACTTTATTGGCCAAATGTGATTGGACACACAGGGAATTTGTCTTGGTGCATATGCTCTCGGTGTACATAAAATAAAAGATACATTTGTCAAGAGTCAAGAATCATAAGGTACAACACTTAATAATAGTCATAGGGTACAATAAACAATCAAATCATACTAGGAATCAGAATAAAAATCATTAGGATACAAGCAACAAGGTTATAGCCATACAGTCCTAAGTGGGAGGAGATGGGTGAAAAGAAGGATGGGAGGATTAATCATAATATTAATAGTAATGCAGATGTAGTAAATAGTTTGACAGTGTTGTGGGAATTAGTTGTTTAGCAGAGTGATGGCGTTCGGGGAAAAACTGTCCTTGTGTCTAGTTGTTCTGGTGTGCAGTGCTCTATAGCATCGTTTTGAGGGTAGGAATTGAAACAGTTTATGTCCGGGATGTGAGGGGTCTGTAAATATTTTCACAGCCCTCTTTTTGACTCGTGCAATGTACAGGTCCTCGATGGAAGACAAGTTAGTAGTAATTGTTTTTTCTGCAGTCCTAATTACTCTCTGAAGTCTATGTTTGTCTTGTTGGATTGCAGAACCAAACCAGACAGTTATAAAGGTGTAGATGACAAATTCAATAATTCCTCTACAGAACTGTAGAGTCTCCTTACCTTATGTTATGGTCTTATCTATTAGCAATCAATTGAATCAATGTCAAATGCATGCAGACTTTTTATCATTTTAATTTCAAAGTATACAAAGAAGTGCTTTTAAAAAAAAGAAGGAAGTGGTTAATATGATCTTGATTTTTTTTTTAAAAAAATCCAGCTGTAAGTTTACTGTTAAGAAGGTTGTCTTTCTTCACTGAAGTCTATCCTAAATAATAGAAGATGTTTGGATCAGTCTCAGAAAATGACCTTTATGGATAAAATAACATTTCAATAGACGGTTCTATTGCTAGCAAATAAATGAACATAAGGAGTCAAGTCAATGAATCCAGGATAAGCACAGATACAAAATGCCAAAATAGATCAAGAAGTACAATAGCTACTATTGAGAATGAAAGGACAGGAATCTTTAAAAGACTATACAGAAACCACTTGGGGAAATTAAAGTATCAAATCTGAAAGATGCATAAAGCAATCAGCTAATATCAAGTTAATCAAGAAGCTGTTGGAAGCAAAATGTTTCAACTTCTTACTTTGTCATGCCCCTGTTGGAATCTGATTCCGAGGGGAGGTTGAGCAGCTGACAGGGAGTGGGAGTGTGGCTCCGGGGGCTGTGGAAAAAACTGGGGAAGGGCAAAGTCCGGCTGGGCATTCAGAGGAAGATCCAGGGCCACCCCCTCTTTACCCTAGGGCACACAGGGAGGAATGGATAAGGGAGCAACGTGAGTTACATGGGTTACTGGGGAGAAAAGGGCCCTGATTCCCTTCATTAGCTACAGCTGGGAAAACAGGATTTAAAAAGGGCGTTTATGCATAGCACCTTGCTGGAAGCAAAGCATGAATTATCTTTGTTTGTCAAGTCTTATCTGTGTTCCTGCGTCCTACCAACCATGTGTGTTTCGTTATCTTTTGAAGTCTACAATTCCTTATCCTGCCCTGTTTCGTTAATTGCTGCAGCATGGTTTGTGTTGGTTTTTATTTATAATCTATATGTACTTTGGGTTCAGATGGAATTTCTTCCTTTTAAAAACTGTTCTTGGAAAGAGTTTTTTCTCCAGCTGATGATAACTGGACATTGGGGGCCAAGTTGGTATTAAAGGGACTTTACCTACTTTTGTGACTTGGTTGCTTTTGTGCCATGCCCCAGGTCATCACACATTTCTTCTAACAGGGTCACAGATAGGACATATTCTTACAGCATTATATCTGCCCTTAAATGACTGTGATGACAAAAATGACAGACTAACAGAGTTGGAAGGTACCTTGGAGGTCTTCTAGTCTAATTCCCTCCTCAAACAGGAGGCCCTATACCCTTCCAGTCAAATATCTGTCCACTCTTTTCTTTAAACCTCAAGTGATGAAGCAGACACATCTTCTGGCGACAAGCTGTTCTGCTGATTAATTGTTGTAACTGCCAATAAGTATCTCCTTATTTCTAGATTAGATCTCTTCTTGATAAGTTTATTCATAAAATAACAGAGTTGGCATGGACCTTGGAGGTCATCTAGTCCAAGCCCCTATTCAAGCGGGAGACTTGAAGGGTCTTCAAACTTGGCAAGTTTAAGACTTGTGGACTTCAATTCCCAGAAATCCTGAGCTAACATGACTGGAGGAGGAATTCTGGGAGTTGAAGTCCACAAGTCTTAAAGCTGTTAAGTTTGAAGATCCCTGTTTTAGACAAATGGCTGTCCAATCTCTTTTTGAAAGCCTCCAGTGATGGGTCACCCACAACATCTACTGGTTGATTGTTCTCACCATTTAGGAAATGTCTCCTTTGTTCTAAATTGGTCCATCCTTCATTAGTTGCCATCCATCAAGCCCAATCTCTTATTTTATAAGCCACATGCATGCAATGCTTTTTTTTTAAAAAAAAGAGTGGACTTTTAATTTTGTGATCACAGCTTCCCACTTGATTTTTTTAATTCTCTCTGTGAATATCCTCAGTTCCTAGTTAAACAGATAAATCAAAATGTTCCCCCTCCCCCACACTTTGATCAGGAAAGATTACATCTTCCCTCTATTTATTAAACAAACCAAAAATATTAATAGTGATAAGAACATAACGATGGGGAAAAGAAATTATTCAGCTTCATCTTTGGGTGTTATTGAAATATTGACAAGCCATATGGTCTTTTTTAAAGAAAAATATTGCTTTGCATCTATAAACAGAAAGGAGAATAATTGCCAAGTACAAAAGTTCAAAAAGGCAAAATACAATGAAACGAAAACAAGCCAAAAAAATCACCACAGAGAAAGAAAAACAAAAGGAGAAAAATACAGCTTGTAATAATTGTGCATATTTGAGGGTGATATTTGTGATAATAAATCGAGGGCTACCTGTATACAGGTATCTCTATATGTACCTGTATACAAAGAGTACAAGTACCTGTATACAAAGAGCCCTCAATTTATGATCACAATTAAGTCCAAAAGTTTCCATTGCTAAGCAAGACAATTGTTAAGTGAGTAACACAGTTGTTAAACCACTCTGTCTTCCTATTGACTTTGCTTGCCAGAAGGTTGCAAAAAATGGCCTAGGTTATGGTTCCTTCTGCCTAATCAAGGAACCATCAGGAACACTCCCACCAACACTGACAGGGCAAACGACATGTAGATAAACTGAGAAAACCCATTCCCATCTAGCACTGATGATGTTATCTAGTTGGGTAATGAAACATCTGCAAGAAACTGTCTACAAGAGAGCGTGAAGGACTTCACAATCCAACCCTGAGGTACAAATATTTTCTTCTGTTGTCCATCAACATTCAGGAGCCTTTGGACAGTAAGGTCATACCTCATCTAGTCGCAGACATCCAATGAGCAGATATAATATTTGTTTCCCCGAATGTGCTGTGTACCTTTGCCCAACTCTTGCGAAAGGCAGAAAAGACCAATTTAGAAGATACAATGGCTCTCTTCAGGATATCCCTTTGAGCTCTGTCTCAAAGATCAGGCAGACAATGACTGCTTTGTTCCAGAGCTCCAGAGTTGCTGTATCACAGGGGCAGTGATGGGATTCAACATTTTTAACTACCGGTTCTGTGGGCGTGGCAGGGGAAGGATACTGCAAAATCCCCATTCCCTCCCCACCCCACTAACCTGCTTTCCAACTCCATTCTCCTCTGCAGGGCAACAAAAGAAGACCCAGCCGATCAGCTGGGACTCAGGAGGCAGAAAATAGATGGGGGCGGGGCCAGTCAGAGGTGGGATTTGCTGGTTCTCTGAACGACTTAAAATTTCCGCTACCGGTTCTCCAGAACTGGATAGAATCTGCTGAATACCACCTCTGCACGGGGGGCATTTAAAAAGGACAAGCCAATAGTGAAAGAGGATGAAATGCAGTTGAACAAACCTTGAACCACTAAGTAGATAAGGAAGTAGAGGGTCAAAATCCATACAGGAAACTTGAGGGCCTCCTTTTTTTCCCGGAGGAAACTTGAGGGCCTCCTTTTTTTTCTGGAGTATGTTCCTCATTTCTTCTGTTGGAAGAAATATCCATCTGGTTCAGTTCCAAGCAGAGAGAAAGACACTGGAAACATGGAGGCTGATTGGAAAGATGAAGCAGAACCAGAGGTGGTATTCAGCAGGTTCTGACCAGTTCTGGAAAACCGGTAGCGGAAATTTTGAGTAGTTCAGAGAACTGGCAGATATCACCTTTGACTGGAGATTTTACAGTATCCTTCCCCTGCCACAGCCACCAAGCCACACCCACAGAACCAGTACTAAAAAAAATGAAACCACTGAGCAGAACCACCTGGATTTGAAGTCCTGGGCGGCTGACCACATGGAGTGGAGAGTGAGGGGTATTTATACCTTCTCTTGGGTTTTGCACTTGAACTTCCTGTTCCTGTGCAAGAACATGTATTACATTGGTTGCTGTCGGGGGTCATGGCTGGCTCTGTAGATTTTTCTGAGCTCTCAGGTTTGGTTGAAGTTTGGACTCTGATGCAATGTCCTTAGGAGATTGTGCCATGTGGCGAGTTCTGCTGCTAGATGGGTTAACCCTATTATGTCCTGGAGGGTCATGTCTTAATCCCATCACCCTGGAGCTGAAGGTCTTTTCTTTTGTAGATAAGCTGGCCCAGTCCTTCTCAATGGGTACCAAAATATCTGCTGGGAGCTATTAAGAAAGGTGGGGGCTGCTTTCTGTCTCCAAGAGCATGTTTCTGCATTTCTCACCCAGGGAAATATAATATTCTGCCCTTTTAATGTTTCTCAAAACATGTCATCCTTCTAGGAGAGGGGTGGGTGCTAACTTTCTACACTCCCAAGTCCTCTGCTTTTCCAGTGTAAGTTTACACAGACTATTGTAGGCCAAGATTTCTTGAGAGAAAACAAATTTACACAATTGCATGCGTTTTTGCATGCTGCCTTGTATTGCCACAGGCTTTGCATTCCATTGGTTTCCCAATTTGGCATCTTCCAGGTGTTTTTTTTAGACTGCAATCCTCAAAATATCCAGGCACCACCACAGCCTAGTTAGGGAAAGCTTTTAATTGGGGGGGGGGGGGGCAAAGAGTTAACATGTTTCCTAGTGGGAATGTTTTCTAGAAGCCTGAATTTATTTTTCACCAAATTCCTGTGGGTGATATGAAGGATGATCCTTTGGAAATATTTCTTTTTTTGTCTTCAACACCTAGAATTGTAGTCTCCCTGTGGATTAATCTCTATCAAGTTCAGTGTGCTTGCTAGTGAGAAAACCATAGTTATGACTCATAATTATCTATGGGCACAAACTGATGGATTTAGCTTAACAGCAATTGTGGCATGATATCCTCCAGACCCAGCCTTCCCTAATGTGGTGTCTGGTCCAAATGTAACTAGAGGCCATTATGGAAAGTACACTGTAACATCTGGAGATTATCAGATTAGAGAAGGACCAATTCCACCAGAGATGGGTGTAATCAGAACACCTGCATTTCCACTTATCAGGATATTTTGCTGTAGTGTTCCACTAATAAAATCAACCTCAAACTTATTTCTATTTCTATAGCTGTAGCCTACTGAAAGTCATCTTGTCGTGAGAAATGGTGCATCATAAGGCAACAATTTTTGAATCATGCTACCTCAAATCAATCAAGTTATGGAATGCATCTAAACTCCGGGACTCCTGAGAGATTGAAATTTGGGGAAATTGTGGCAGTTTTAGCTACAGTGCTACATCTGCTGTTGTGCATGTGACCTTTATTTTCAACATTTTGTGACAGTTTCCCAGCCTGTCTTGCAATCCTTCATTTCCTCCCACCACCCAGCAGCACCAGCCACTTGCCTGCCTGTTGGAAGGGGAAGGGGAAGTGAAACAAAAGAAGAGAGAATGGGAAAGGAGGGGAAGTGAGATGCAGTGAGGGGAGGGGAGGGGAGGGAAAGAGAAGAGAGGGAAGGGAGACGAGAGGGGAGGAAAAGAACACAAGAGAAAAGAGAGGAGAGGAGAAGAAAAGAGAAGACAGGAGAAGAGGAGAAAGTTTCAGTGCTCCCTGCCAGATTCCCACAAGGGAACTCAATAGGGAAGTGACAGGAATTCGAGATTTGCTCCTGGTCCCACTATTTTTGTTTTTTTTGCCCATCCGCCATTTTGTTTCTCTGTTTCAGGAAGAATATCTTCCTGAAATGATGACCCAATAGGGTACAGGCTGTCTAGCATCCTACCAAAGCTTCCATTATCATTTGACCTTTAACTGGCCAAAACAGTGCCTCACGGGGCAACCATTTTGTAGCCATGTTACCCAGGGGTGAGCTAATCTAAAACTGTGGAACCCATGGCTCCCGTGGAATTGACACTTGGAAAAATTTATCAAACACTTTATGATCTAAGCATTATCATGAAACAATTTACTACGTCATAGAAAATGTCAAGCAATGTTTATATGTTTATACAATGACACAAATACTGTTAATGGAAATGAGAGTTTTGTATTTTTTGATTTTTAAAGAATAAAATTTAATTTTTAAAAAAAGAAAAGAAAATGTCAAGCGATGATCCAATTTTACAACCTGGTTGTTTTTTTGTGTGTACAGTTGTTAACTAAACACCGGTTGTTGAACCCATGGGAAGAACCTATGGCAAGTTTTGTGTTGAACCTATGGCAAGTTTTGTTGAAAACCAGAAGTAAATGCTGGCTTTTGACAAAAATGGCATAAAATACAGTAAGATGACTACAGGATGCTTGTCAACTCAAAAAATATTTCTCTGGTCTTTTAGAGTTGCCAGCAGAAAGTTTTGTCTTCCAGGTATGGTCCAATTTCGTGACTGGGAAAGCGTAGTCGTTCTCTATCTATTAGGGCTCTGGGGTCAAGGAAGATATGCAATATCGTTTGTCTTGTTTTTAAATGCTCCTCCTGGTTTTGCTTCCATCCAAGTTGTGACTCAAGAGGGTGTAATTTTATTTATTTATTTATCTTGCTTTACTGGAATGCACTGTAACTGCTCTGCCATCTGACCCGAAGTAAATTTCAGCCTGGAGTGGGTGTTCCTCATTTTTTTAAAAATACAATACTGAACAATAGTAGCTTCTGTTGACGGGGCCCTTCAGAGATAATTGGGCCAGGCAGCGAGCCAAAATCAAGGACAAGACATACTGTCATAATATTCAATTAATTCAGACCTGAGGGCCTTAACAAAGAGGCTACTGTGGAGGAGCTGAAATGGCTAAAGGCTTGGGTTAATGCCTGGGGCCACCAAGATGGCCAAGTTGTCATGACACTGGGTGGGATTGTGCAATGAGTGCTTGGATGAGGAATTAGCCACTTGGAGCTTTCCACACGTGAAAGATTTCAACTGACATCCGCTTCAGTCCACCTGGTCAACATCAAAGGATTAGAAGTGGTGTATTTTAAAAGATGAGGAGACTGTACACCAGCTGGTTGAAGAAGTACAACTTTATTTTTTCACCGATAACTTTAAAAAGTAAATAGCCTTTGATAATAATAACAGATAATCAGAGTTGGAAGGGACCTTATAGGTCATCTAGTCCAACCCCCCTCCGCCCAAGCGGGAGACCCTACACTATTTCTGACAAATGGCATTCCAATCTTTTCTTGAAGGTCTCAAGTGATGGCACTCCCACAACTTCCGAGGGCAACTTCTGTTCCATGGGTTGATTGTTCTCACTGTCAGAAAGTTTTGCCTTATTTCAAGGTTGAATCTGTCCTTGTTCAGTTTTCATCCATTATTCCTTGTCTGACCTACAGGCACTTTAGTAAATAGCTTGACCCCCTCCTCTCTGTGGCAGCCCCTCAAATATTGAAACACTGCTATCATGTCTCCCCTGGTCCTTCATTTCACTAGACCAGCCATGCCCAGTTCCTGTAACCGTTCTTCATATATTTTAGCTTCCAGTCCCCTAATCATCCTGGTTGCTCTTCTCTGTACTTTTTCTAGAGTCTCAGCATCTTTTTTATAATGTGGTGACCAAAACTGGATGCAGAACTCTAGGTGTGGTCTTACTAAGGCTTTATAGAGTGGTTCCTAAGGATTTTATGGCCAAGCAGTTTTCTTGGTAATAATGCAGAAGTGTTTTGCCACTATCTTCTAGTGGGTTTTTTTTTCCAGGATTTCTCTCTAGTTTATGGTCTTAAATATTTCTTTGATGACTCTCAGCCAGGTGCTCAACAGTGCTGACGGTGCTAAGTTCAGACAAGCTTGGCTAGATGCTGTCATCTTTGCTTCATCTTCTAGAACAGAGGTCAGGAATGATGGCCCCTTTATCACTTGTGGACTTCAACTCCCAGGATTCCTGGGCTATTGTTCCCCACCCTTACTCTAGAACCTGAGCCACATCTAACAAAATGAAATTCAATGTAGAGAAAAGTAAAGTCCTACACTTAGGCAAGAAAAACCAAAAAGTACACATATAGACTGGGTGAAACCAGGCTTAATAGCAGTAACTGTAGGAGGGATCTTGGAGCCAGTGGACAACCAGCTAAATATGAGCCAACCGTGTGCAGCAGCAGCCAAAAAAGCTAATGCAATCCTAAGTTGCATTAACAGAGTAACAATCGAGATCAAGTGAGGTACTAATACCACTCTATAAAGCCTTAGTAAGACCACACCTAGAGTACTGCATCCAATTTTGGTCACCACACTATAAAAAAGATATTGAGACTCTAGAAAAAAGTACAGAGAAGAGCAACCAGGATGATTAAGGGACTGGAGACTAAAACATATGAAGAACAGTTACAGGAAGTGGGCTTGGCTAGTCTAGTGAAGAGAAAGACCAGGGAAGACATGATAGCAGTCTTCCAATATTTGAAGGGCTGCCACAGAGAGGAAGGGGTCAAGCTATTTTCCAAGGAACCCAAAGGCCAGACAAGGAATAATGGATGGAAACTGATTTAACACTGTTAGCAAAGATTTAACCTGGAAATAAGGAGAAACTTTCTGACAGTGAGAACAATCAACCAATGGAACAGAAGTTGCCCTAGGAAGTTGTGGGAGTGCCATCGCTTGAGACTTTCAAGAAGAGATTGGAAAACTAACCTTGCTGAAGACTATCCCATCATCTAGATGTGTCATGAGATATTTTAATTCATTGAACCTGAATGAAATACCTGCAGCTGATCCATGAACGAAAGAAACCAAGTATTAATTTGCAGGCTGAGTCTTATGGAACTCAGAAATGTAATGAGGTTTCTTGATGACAGAATCATTCACAGCAGACAAGGTGCCTGACAGAATGCAATTCCGGAGTTTCCTTGAAATGCTCCGATGTAAGAAAAGTGATGTGTTCTTTAGGTTATGCTTCATTTCAGGCACGCGGGCACTTTTAGATGGATCTCATCTCTACAAGGCAGGGAGTTTTCTGTGGCCAAAGGACAGAAGCTCCTTGTTTTGTAATAAATGCAAAAATAGTACCACCTGTGAAAAAGAAGTGTGACAGTCGTTAGAACAGAAGGGCTGATAGAAACGTAACACAAAAACCGAAAGGCCTCCAACTGTGCAAATTAAAAGCAAAATTATGGTTGCAATGTATGGAATGCCAATGAGCTTACTAATATTAAACAACAACAGCAACAAAAAGCAAACAGATATGCTAAAAGAAGCATGCATTTGTGTCCCGTAACTAATCAGTAAACAACAATAACAAAATCACTAAGGGGAGCTTTTGAATTCCAGCGCTGTTAATTCAATGCATAATTGGCAAGAGAATTCTCTATTTGTCTAATGTGAGGATGGATTCTCACTTGGAACCTTTGAGTGGTCTTTGAAGTTTAGGGGGCTACATTAAGGGCTACCACTTGAGAAGAAGATCTGAAATACACCACAAAATGTTGTTATATAAAAACTGGATAGAGCTCTACTGGGTAGTATTTTTTGCAGGCAGAAGAGAATAGAGTATGTGGCATTTGGTTGGAAAGAGCGAGGAAACTGGTGGCCTAATCGGGAGAGGAATTTGAATGCCACAGTAATGGCAATGATGCATGGGAGTCCCCCTCTCTTTATCTGGGTGTCTGGGTGACATCAGGCAAGATCAGGGGTGGGCTGCTGGGTGTTTGCAGGGGTTTGGGCTAGGTTTGGCCTAGCTAAGATTCTGTGCAGTTTGGAGAATCCCCAAATCTCACTTCTGGCTGGCCCCGCCCACCTCTCCCTCCCCCTCCCAAGAGTCCCCACACAGCCCATTTTGGATGAAGGTAAGTGCAGGGCATGCACGGAGGCTCAGGAAGGACAAAAAACAGGCCTCCTGGAAGTTCGGGAAGGCCAGAAATGGGCCCGTTTCCAGCTTCCAGAGAGCCTCAGGAGCCCGGGGAAGCTGTTTTCACCCTCTCAGAGGCTCAAGGAAAGCCTCCAGAGCCCAGGGAGGGCAAAAATGCCCCCCCTTGTGGTGAGGAGGTCAACTAGGCCACACCCACCATGGCCGCGGGCACCCAGCAACTGGGCAGATAACCCCTTGTTTAAAAATTTTGAAGCCCACCCCTTGGCAAGATGACAGATGCCATGTCATCCACTCTAGTTTCAGATATATGATTCCATTTAGCAACAGAAGGGTGAAAGATATCATTAAATGTGTACACTTCCTCCTCCATTACTACCAAAGTAACCATGGGCTTCTCATCTTCAGCTGCAAGATAATAGCTGGACAACTTACGTAACTACTTATTTGAGGCGGTGGCAACGTTAAGCTTCTTTTGGTGGTGGTACTTTTTCTCAAACAGATTTTGCAGGTCAGTTGAGGCAGAGACTTACAGGCTTGGATCTTCTAACTCAGGGATCCCCAAACTCCTGTCCATGCCGAAAATCAGGTTGTGCAAACCTTCAAAGCTCCATCCACAGGATCAGTGGTGGGATTTAAAATTTTTTACTACAGGTTCTGTGGCCGTGGCTTGGTGAGTGTGGCAGGGGAAGGATACTGCAAAATCTAATTCCCTCCCCATTCCACTAACCTGTTTTCCAGCTCCGTTCTCCTGTGCAGGGCAACCAAAGAAGACCCAGCTGATCAGCTGGGACTCGGGAGGCAGAGAATAGATGGGGGCGGGGCCAGTCAGAGGTGGGATTTGCTGGTTCTTCAAACTACTCAAAATTTCTTCTACCGGTTCTCCAGAACTGGTCAGAACCTGCTGAATACCACCTCTGCACAAAATGCAGGCAGCACACGAAGCCACACAAGATCCAGAGGAATCTTAACAGACTAGAACACTGAGCTGTATCTAACAAAATGAAATTCAACGTAGAGAAAAATAAAGTCCTACACTTAGGCAAGGGAAATCAAAAGTACACTGGGTGAAACCAGGCTTAACATCAGTAATTGTGAGAGGGATCTTGGAGTCTTAGTAGACAACCAGCTAAATATGAGCCAACAGTGTATGGTGGAAGCGAAAAAAGCCTCTGCAATCCTAAATTGCATTAACAGAGGGATACAATCAAGATCAAGGGGGGTACTAATATCATTCTATAAAGCCTTAGTAAGACCACACCTAGAATACTGCATCCAGTTTTTTTCACCACACTATAAAAAGATGTTGAGACTCTAGAAAAAGTACAGAGAAGAACAACCAGGATGATTAGGGGACTGGAGACTGAAACATATGAAGAATGGTTACAGGAACTGGGCATGGCTAGTCTGGTGAAGAGAAGGACCAGGGGAGACATGGTAGCAATGTTCCAATATTTGAGGGGCTGCCACAGAGAGGAGGCGGTCAAAATATTTCCCAAGGCCCCCAAAGCCCAGACAAGGAATAATGGATGGAAACTGATCAAGGAGAGATTCAACTTGGAAATAAGGTGAAATTTTCTGATGGTGAGAACAATCAACCAATGAAACAGCAGAAGTTGTGGGAGCTTCATCACTGGAGGCTTTTAAGGGGAGATTGGACTGCCATTTGTCGGGGATGGTGTAGGGTCTCCTGCTTGGGTGGGGGGTTGGACTAGATGACCTATAAGGTCCCTTCTAGCTCTGTTAATCTAAAAAAAAAAAGAACCTTTGGTCTGCAGAAATCTTCTCTCCATGGAACCAGTCCCTGGTGCCCAAAAGGTTGCAAGGTACTGTTCTAGCTACACTGATTTTGGACAACTTGTTTATCTTCCCAAGCTTAGCTAGATGCCCTCCAGTCTGATTGGCAGCCCCTGATGTCAATCATGCAGGCTATGGGTGGGCCAGAAGCAACACGACCTTCCCCTTCAGATGCACCGAGGGGCCCCTGGAAGCCATCTGGACTGTCTGCAAGCAGAGAGATCATTTCCCCGCTTTCATCCCAGCCATTTTCATGCGATACAAGCATTTTTCTTTGGCACCCAGAGGTGAAGGCGGAGGAGGAGATGGTGGGAGAGAAAGAACCATGCTTGACATAGACAGATGGCACATTCTTTTGGCTGATCTATGGCTCCTAATAATGCTTAGTGGTGCTTATCTTGCACTTTGCATCTTCCAGAAACTTTACAAGGCAAGGACCGCTTAATCATTGCAAAGTTCAGTTCCATAGACCCGAGCCATTTGTCATAACTCGAAGGCTTCTCTCTTGTTGAGATAAGAATTCTAGAGATGATTTGATAGCTTGGATACCAACTGAGGCATTTAAAGGGGTAGCCTGATTTATGGAGTGCTTGGTTTCCCAGGGAGAATGGCAGTAAGGCCACAGACCTGGATTTAGGACATAGAATAATAGGATTGGAAGGGATCTTGGAGGTCTACTAGTCCAACCCCCTCCTTGAGCAGGAGAACCTATACCAGGGGTCGGCAATCTGTGGCTCTGGAGCCACATATGGCTCCTTTATCCCTCTGCTGCGGCTCCCTGTCACTCAAAATTTGCATCCAAAACACCAACGTGTGACACCTGATGCCACACGATTTATTGAGTTTTTCAACCCCCAGTAGGCCAACCATGGATAAATCCAAGAAAAGAAACATTTCAGAAGAAAACAGAACATTTAATGGTATGTGGGCAGATTCATTTGCTTTCACTGCTGATGAGACTGGTTTACCAGTATGCTTTATATATATTTAGCATAAAGTAGGAACGGGATTCAAATTTTTTAATAACCGGTTCTGTGGACGTGGCTAGGTAGGTGTGGCTAGGTGGGCATGGCCATGTGACTTGGGCATGGCTTCTTCTTTTCTTTTTGTACCCCCACCCCTGTTTTTTTGTCTCCTGGGCCTCAGGGGAGCCTCCTGGGGGGGGGGGGCATTTTTGCTCCCAAAAGGCTTTCTTGGGGCTCAGGAAGGCAAAGAACAGAGCCTGGGGCAGGCAGCACCCCACTGCATTCCATTTTTGACCCTCCTAAGCCTCGGGGAGTCTCGGGGGTGGCATTTTTGCTCCCAGGAATTCCATGGGGCCCAGGAAGGCAAAAAACAGAGCATGGGGGGGGGTGCCGGTCCCCTCCCCATGAGCCACCCTTTGCCTCCTGGGCCTCAGGGAAGCCTCCTGGATGAAGCAGTAAGGCAGCAAGGGGGATCTTGGCACAGCTGATCATCAGAACAGCTGATCGTCGGGAGGAGGGAAAAAAAGAAATACCTTATTATTATTATTATTATTAGCTAGGTTATCACATCATAAGCCATAAATTATGGACACAGAAGGCTGGATCACTCAAGATACAGGTAGTCTTCAACTTACAACCACAATTTCCACTGCTCAGCAAGATGGTTGTTAAGTAAATCATACCTGATTTTACACCCAATTTTTTTTTTTTTTTTGCCATCGTGGTTATGTGAATCACTGCAGTTGTTACGTGAATCATGCTTTCATTCAGTGAATCCAGATTCTCCCATTGACTTTGCTTGTCAGAGGTCAGCTAGCAAAGTCACAAAGGGCGATCAGATGCCCCTTTAAAACCATTGCAGATAGATTTTGGTTACCAATTGCTCAAATTTTAATTACATGATGCTGCAATGCTCGTAAGTATAAGAACCAATCTTTTTTTTTCCCTTTGTAACTTTGAACAGTCATTCTATGAATTGTTGTAAGTCAAGGATTATCTGTATTAAGTTACCCAAACTGGTAAGATCACACCTGCAATACTGCATTTTGTTCACCACAATACAAAATAGATATTGAGTCTTTAAAAAGAGGGCCGAGAAGAGCAACAAAGATCATTAGGGGACAATGAATGATTGCAGGAATTAAGTATGTCAAGTCTAACAAAGAGAACTACTAGGGGTGATTTAGAAGCCTTCCAATATTTGAGAGGCTGTTACAGAGAAGAGGGGGTCTAACCTCTTCTCCAAAGCACCTGAGGGCAAGATAAGAAGTAACAGATGGAAGATTATCAAAGATCTAGCATTAAGAAGAAATTTCCTGACAGTGTGAACAATGCATCAGTGGAATGGCTTGACTTCAGAAGTTGTGGGTGTTCCATCACTGGAGGCTTTTATGAAGAGATTGGACAACCATTTGTCTGGAATTGTGTAGAGCAACGGTCTTCAAACTTGACAGCTTTAAGCCTTGTGGACTTCAACTCCCAGAATTCCACCTCCAGGCATGTTAGCTCAGGAATTCTGGGAGTTGAAGTCCACAAGGCTTAAAGCTGTCAAGTTTGAAGACCCTTGGTATAGATTCTCCTGCTCAAACAAGGGTTTGGACTAGAAGACCTCAAAGCTCCCTTCCAACTCTGCTATTCTAATGTTCTGATGTGATGGCTACCACATTGTGAGAACCCAGATATCCAGAAGCGGAGGAACCAGTGGTGGGATTCAAATAATTTAACAACCGATTCTCTGCCCTAATGATTTCTTCCAACAACCAGTTCACCAAACTGCTCAGAAAGTTAACAACCAGTTCTCCTGAACTGTGCGAACTGGCTGAATCCCACCACTGGGAGGATGGTGGTTTTCAGATGAGTGTATTTTTATGAATTCTGAAAGAAGGTCATTTGGATCCCTTGACTTGAAATTCTGAATGTGAATGGGAAAAAAAAGTGTCTAGAGACCATGGAAATTGTGCAAAACAAGATACTGAAGGCACAATCACAAACATTCCCACAAGAAAGAAAAATGGGCAAAAAACCCCTCCCAAAGATAAATTCAGGGAGCTCTAAAATATTGAAGGAAAAAGGGTCACATAATAGATGGAGGAGTATAATCATAGAACAATACAAGATAATCTCCAGAAACAGTAAGAATGCTGTTAAAGAGGCTGAGAATGAGTTGAGGCTTAGAAAGATTTTTAAATATATATATATCTGGGGGGAGGGGGGTTATGTTCAAATTAAGAGGGCATAGATCCATTGCAAGGAAAAAATGACGAACGAGTAATGGTGACCACACAGAACTTATTGATTCTTATTTTGGCCTCAGAAACAAAATGGAATCCCAAATAATCATCGCAATGCCACTAGGGAAAATAGGACACTGCAGCTGAGGACAGACAAGGAAAGAGTAAGAGAACTTAGCTAATTTTAACAAAGTCAAGTGTCCAGAGCCAGATTAATTAAATTCCAGGGTCCTGGAGGTAATAGTAGAAATGATTCCTGAACCACTCTTGATAATTCTTTGAGAACCCCTGGAGAATTGGTGAGGTCTCATAATGAAATGGTGAGGTCTCATAAAGGAATTTTAGACCTAGACAATCTAAAACTATGCCACCTTCGGTTCAATCTAAGTATAGTATATAAAATCAGACATTGCAATGTCCTACCTGTCAATGAATACTTCAGCTTCAACCATGACAACACAAGAGCACATAATAGATACAAACTCAAGGTTAACCGCACCAAACTTGATTGCAGGAAATACGACTTCAGCAACAGAGAGGTCAATGTCTGGAATACTCTACCTGACTCTGTGGTTTCTTCCACAAACCCCAAAAACTTTAACCTTAGACTTTCTACTATGGACCTCACCCCTTTCCTGAGAGGTCTGTAGGGGGCGTGCATAAGCGCACCAATGTGCCTACCGTCCCTGTCCTATTGTTTCTTGTTTTTCCCTTATTCGTATGCATTTCATGTATTCATAACCATGTTTATACTTAAACCTGTTATCTAATAATTGCTTGACAAAATAAAATAAATAAATAAAATAAAATAAATGGTGGAGAAGAGCGATTGTGAAGTCCCTCTTTCCAAAAGGTGTAGAAAAAGACCTGGAAATCTAACAGGTCTATCAGCTTGATATCTTCAGCACACTGAGTAGCATATATTTGGGGTCCCTGAGTAGATATGCTACAAGGATGAGCAAAGAAAGATACGTCACAAACAGATTGTATCAGGCTAACTTTAGCCCAGTTACTAACTAAGTAGATCAAGTGAATGCTATTGAGCTATTATGCCTAGAGCTCAAGGGACATGGTGGCTCAGTGGCTAAGATGCTGAGCTTGTTGATCAGAAAGTTTGGCAGTTCGAATCCCTAGCACTGCGTAACGGAGTGAGTTCCCGTTACTTGTCCGAGCTTCTGCCAGCCTAGCAGTTCGAAAGCATGTAAAAATGCAAGTAGAAAAATAGGGACCACTTTGGTAGGAAGATAACAGCAACAGCATTTTGTATGCCTTCGGCGTTGAGTCATGCCGGCCACATGACCATGGAGATGTCTTTGGACAGCGCTGGCTCTTCAGCTTTGTAACGGAGATGAGCACCACCTCCAAGAGCTGGAAACAACTAGCATGTATGTGCGAGGGGAACTTTTACCTTTACCTAGAGCTCAGGTATGGCTTCAACAACCTATCTGGCTTATCAGAGGTTCCCAAAAGATGACCACATGACCCCAGGACACTGCAACCATCAAAAATAGGAGTCCGTTGTCAAGTGTTTCTGAATTTTGGACCGTGAGGATGCTGCAAAGGTCATAAGTGTGAAAAATGGTCATAAGTCACATTTTCCAATGCTGTTGTAACTTCAAATGGTCACTAAATGAAATGTTGTAAGTCGAGGTCTACCTGCATTGCAAGAAAAGACAAGGCCAAGGGTTTGCTTGCTTAGCATCGCACTTGTGTCAGAATCACCGAGGGGCTTCCAGATTGAAATGATTAGTGATGATATCACCGTTGACTGGGGAGGGGGATGCCCAGTTGGGAACTCCTTTCATGTCCCTGGCAGAAGCTGGAGCAAAGGATGGGAGCTCAACCTGCCCCCTGGCAGCACTCGGGTCTCAAACTCAGACTTGCTAACCTCTAATCCGGCATCGTAACTATGCGAGCCACCAGGTACATTTATTGTTTCTGCTGATTCACCAGTGGTAGCTTATAATATCTCCATGTCATAACATAATATCTTCACAGCTGTCATTGAAAGGCCATCAAGTCTCTCTTCTATTCTGAAGCACTGACACAATGATTTTTGAATGACTTTAAAGAAGATTCGTTGCTAATGCAGAAATGACCCTTGTCAGGAAAAGGCCTGAATATTGTGCTGTGATTTGAGGAGGAAAATTGGAACAATAGCTCTGAGTTGCAATGGGCTTCAGGTCAGAGGTGGCATTCAACAGGTTCTGACCAGTTCTGGAGAACCGGCAGCTGGGACTCAGGAGGCAGAGAATAGATGGGGTTGGCAAGGCCAGTCAGAGGTGCGATTTATTGGTTCTCCGAACTACTCAAAATTTCCACTACTGGTTCTCTAGAATCTGCCAGAACTGACTGAAAACCACCTCTGGATTGTAGGTGTTCCATCAGTAGATAGTTTCAAAAATAGACTGGATAACCATTTGATGTTATAAGTTTTCTTCTTGAGCAGGGAGTTGGATTAGGTGACCTCTGAGGTTCCTTTTCACTCCAAATCAATCTGGAAGTTTAACTGAAGCTCATTACAGAGAATGGATTAGAAATGTTGAAACTGAACCCAGAAACTGTTTCGAACCCCACAATAAGAGGGGTATTCTATTTGCCTCCAAATGTACAGGCATGTTTCTAAAGAGCTGCTTGGGCTGGTTCTTATTTTTGTTTTGTTTTTAAGCTTTTATTTGTCCTCAGAAAGCAAGTTCCATTTCACAGACAGAGGACACCTCTCTGTTGACTAAAGAAAAGGCTGCCCTGCTTTCATCTATAGATTGAAACTCTCAGAAGAGGAAAAAGAAGGGTAATGACTTCGCTCTTCAGAATTTTTTTCCCTATCTTTCTTTTTTCTTTTTCTTTTGCAATTTGCAGGCTGCTATCACCACCCAGGTGTTAAAGCAATCAATCTGAAATCTGGAACATGCTACATCTGTGATTTATAGGCAGCTGTTCACAGGAGAGATGAGATTGGACCATAAAAGCCCAATGAAAAAGAAGTCGCCAAATAAAAGAGAGAGAGAGAGAGAGAGAAAGAGAACAGAAAATAAAAACTTATTATATAGTTAGGCCAAATCTTCAAATACATAATTTGCATCCATTGTATCAACCCTAATGAAGCCAAACATCTGATTTATTATTATTAATAAATTATTATATTAATATTAATATTATTGTTATTTATTATTAGAACTTCTGTTATATCAAGAAAACCAGCTGTTAAATGTTTGATTGTTGAAGAATCTTAAGGGATGTGATGGCTCAGCAGATAAAGACGGTCTAGGCTGAAGACCTGAGCACTGTGTGACAGAGTGAGCACCTGTTATTTGTCTCGGCTTCAGGGGTGGTATTCAGCAGGTTCTGACCAGTTGTGGAGAACCGGTAGTGGAAATTTTGAGTAGTTCAAAGAAACCAGCAAATACCACCTCTGACTGGAGATTTTGCGGTATCCTTCCCCTGCCACGCCCACCAAGCCACGCCCACAGAACCGGTAGTTTAAAAAAAATGAATCCCACCATTGCTCGGCTTCTGCCAAATGAGCATACAATAGTATGCAAATGTGAGTAGGTAAATAGGTACCACTTTGTTGGGAAGGTGCCATGGAAATGCACGTTGACATATAGTCATCCTTGCTTCATGACCACAGTAGCATCTTTGGACAACAATGGATTTCTCGGCTAAGAAATGGAAAAAGAGTCAGACGTGACTGGAGAGGGGAAATGTTTACTTTTTCCTGAAGAATTTTGTGGTCTTAGCCCCAATGATACTGTAGTCTACTATGGCTGCAGCTTATGCAATCTTATAAATATCATTAAATAAAGTTAATAATAAAATAATAATCTACAAAACAAAGCCAAGTAATAGATTTTGCCATGCTATCTTGCTAGCACCTGTTCTGACCCAAACCCTTTTCCAATAAAACAAACATGAACCAAAGGGAACAGAAACCTTTTAATGATTCTTACGAATCCCCGGTTAAAAGGCAAACTAATGAACTTTGATAAGCACAAGCCTCGCCAAAACTGTGAGAGGCTGCCAAGAATAACAGATAAGAAACACAAGAGTCTTCATATACCAACTTAAGATACTGTAATGTCCACAAGACTGATTTTCAAAACATCTTTGCTTCCTACAAAGAACATCCGATTCAAGGCTGGCTTTTATCTTCTTGAAGGAGGGGCCATTACCTTGCAGCCTTACTCCCAAGTCGCCCATGCTGCAGCAGCTGCTCTTTCCTACGAGCAGCCCTGTGTGCACGCGCACTTGGCACAGGATCCTCGGGAACCTCCTCATCACTGCTGCCAGCCCCTACAATCTCTGAAGGCAGCAGTCCACTCCCTAATGGTCCTGGTCCCTCATCTGAGTCCTTGCTCTCCTCAGCTGTCTGCACCTGCTTCCCGCTAACCACAACAGCACCAAAGTCAACATTGCACTCCTCTTCTCCTATGAATAAATAAAGCAACTTATGGTTTCAACTTGGCTTTAAAAAGCTACCAAAGTGATTAGGGCTGGAGAATGTTCAAATAACACCTGGCACCATGATTAATGAGAATTGGACTTTGGGATCAGATTCTCTATCTTGAGCCAGGAAAAGTTTCTTTAAATTTGGGACTTGTCTGAATTTGCTTGCAAATCATGATTTAATTGAATAACAGAGTTGGAAGGGACCTTGGAAGTTTTCTAATCTATAGTCCAACCTCCTGCTCAAGCTGAAAACTCTATAACATTTCAGACACATGGTTGTCCAATCTCTTCTTAAAAACCTCCAGCATTGGAACTCCCAATAATGTCTGGAGGCAAGTTGTTCCATTGATTAATTGTTCTAACTGTCATCATTTATGGCATGCACCATGGGAAAGTCAGCCACGTAGGGATTTAGTGTTAGATGAAATCTCCCTTGAATCAAGCTTGATTCAGCAAATCCACAAGGATAGGTCCATATTAATATGGAAGTAGTTTGCCAATGCATTTCTGTAAGATTACTTGGTAGTCCTTCAAAATCATAAGCATTTCTAACTTTCAATCGAGGAGCTAACAAAAAAAACCCACATTCCCCATCAATACTGGCAGCGAAAGCTATAAATAGGGAGCAGACCTGGTCACCACACTATAAAAAAAGATGTAAAGACTCTAGAAAAAGTGCAGAGAAGAGCAACCAAGATGATTAGGGGACTGGAGGCTAAAATATACAATGAACGGTTGCAGGAACTGGGCATGGCTAGTCTAGTAAAGAGAAGGACCAGGGGAGACATGATAGCAGGGTTTCAATATTTAAGGGGCTGCCACAGAAAGGAGGAAGGAGTCAAGCTATTTTCTAAAGCGCCTGTAGGCCAGACAAGGAACAATGGATGGAAACTGAACAAGGAGAGATTCAACCTGGAAATAAGGAGAAACTTTCTGACAGTGAGAACAATCAACCAATGGAACAGAAGTTGCCCTCAGAAGTTATGGGAGCGCCATCACCTGAGACTTTCAAGAAGAGATTGGACTGCCATTTGTCAGAAATGGTGTAGGGTCTCCCGCTTGGGTGGTGGGGCGGGTTGGACTAGATGACCTACAAGGTCCTTTTCAACTCTGTCATCTGTAAACCACAAACTCACTGGCCCTGATGCTGTTAACTACTTGGGTAATGAAATGAATGCAAGTAGATGGCCAAGCTCAGAGAGCACCAAACACCTCACAGTTCAACTCTCGAGCTACAGATATTCTCTTCCATTGATATTTTTAACTTTTTAAAACTTTTCTGGAGAGCAAAAGTTGGCTAGGTGATATCAGCTGTGCTGACCCTTCCTACTATTGCAATATTATTTCTCCTCTCCTCCTATTTGCTCTATTTTTCGCTCCCTAAAGTGCACTTGGAACATGTTGTGTAGACTGAGAGCATTTGCGGTTTGGGAGAAAGGACAGTGTGGACAGATTAAATTACCTCCTCATCTGTTTGTACAGGGTAGAAAACAAAATTCCAGAAATCCCTCCCAATCCTGCTTTCTAAACCCTTCCCCTGAAAGGATCGGAAGTGGGTTGATTAGTTGAGTAAATGAGCCTGTCCTATAGAATAGTAATAACCTCTGCGTCTCCTCTTAGGCAGCAGCGAGTCAAACTTCAAAGGGCTGATGAATCAGATCCATTAAGCAGTAATGGGATTACTGGCCAGCTGAAAAACACTGATGGCATCAGATGTAGTATCAAGCCATTAATTCCAATTGGTCATTAGTCTCCAAGAAGCACCCTTGCCAAGGTCAGTGGTGGCATCACAAACAGAAGGAAGTGGGGTGGGAAACACTCTGCCAAAGTCAAGGGATGAAACACTTGGCAAGTATTAAGAACGAAATTTCCCCTGTCCTAATTCTGTTGAAGTCCTTGGAGAGAAGAAAGGATGCTAGTCAGTGTTGGAAAAAAAGTCAGAATTACCCTCACGTCACCCTTACTCTGCTTCTTACTTAGACCTTCCAGTGAGCTCTAAAAGTCAATACAGGTAGTCCTCAATTTGCAACCATAATTGGAACCAAACTTTCCATGGAGGGGTCCTTGGGGTGTCCCTGAGCTTGGTTGATTTTCTTGCAGATGTTTCATTACCCAGTTAGGTAATATCATCAGCCTTACAGGGGAGTGGGGTTGGAGGTGAAGGAGGAGGAAGACTGTGGTGTCTTTGAGTTTGGTTGTTTTTCTTGCAGATGTTTCATTACCCAACTAGGTAACATCCTCGCTGATCCTTTTTGGATCTTGAGTTTGTCTGCTGGAGTATTGGCTATCCCTGCCAACTTAGTGTCATCTGCAAATTTGATGACTTTCCCTTCTATTTCCTCATCTAAGTAATTTATGAAGATATTAAAGAATAATGAGCCTAAGACAGAACGTAATGTAATAGATCTCGGATTACTTCCTGCCTGCCTGTCATCTATAGAGAACAATGGACTTCGTTAGAAAAAACATTTGCATCTTGAGAACCAAGGATTTCTATGAGTCTGCAGTGAGCTGCAAAGACTTCCTTATATCTATTAAACAGTCCCATCAACTGAAAATTGATTTTTTTTCCCCCCCCATATATCTCAACCTAGGAAGAAGAAGGCACCGGCAAACCACTTCTGATTGTTTCAGTTCATTGCAAAGATTACGATAGACTTGAAGGCACACACAGAGACATCCAAAACCCCAAAGCCTAATGTTTTTTCCAATATTCTTCTTTGTCAAGTTCACCATCAAGAAAGAGATAAACCATAGAGAATGCCTACTTTAAAAAGGTTCTAAGTGATCTTGGCTCATCAAGAAAGTTCTAAATTCAAGGTCACCCTAGAGAATATTAAATGGAAATCAACAAGAAATCTTAGAATGGTTGGCTAGCCTGGGAAATACAGATAGTCCTGACTTAACTACTAATTGATTTGAACCCTGATAAGCACCCCCCAAGAGGGGAATGGGACAACTTGCCACACCCAACTCTCAATGGCCAACTTGCTGTGGGACAACTTACCACAGGACAATTTATCAATTCAATTTAATTTTTTAAAATAAATAAAAATTGTTATGATTTTTGTCATTTAGATTTCATTCTGTCTCTCCTTTTGCATCCTTTCTTTAATGATTCTACTCCACTATTTCTTTGATACCAATGTAACTCTTGCCTGCAGTGAGTTGGCCATGGTGAGTTGGCCATGGTGAATTGTCATAGACCTAGCCAAGAGGTACCTATGACCCAGTTCTGGAGTTCCAATGGTGGCACTCCCCTCCTTTATAGCCAATGGCACATTCCACAGCCATGCAATGCAATTTACCCAGGGGTTGGATTCAAATGTCTTAACAACCGGTTCTGTGCATGGCCTAATTTGTGGGTGTGGCTTGGTGGTCATGTAACTGGGAGAGCATGGCTTGTATGTAAATATTGTAAATATTTATGTACATATTGAATTTTTTTTATTAAAAAAGAGCAACTTTTACCCAAAACCAGGCAAAGCAGGCAGACAGATTGAGTTGCTCACAGAATCACAGATTCATTCAGAGATCTATCTTTCTGCAATCTGCTAGCTGAATTTGCACTGAAAAATAGAAGCTTCAGTCCTAAGGAAGATTCAGCTCTGCTTTTAGATTAGCTAGAAAGCAACAAATCCAATGATTTCCTGCTTTCTAGCTAATCTAAATCTCCTGGCACAGCAGAACAGCTGATGGTTGGGGGAGGAAGGAAAAATTGCAACTTAGCAGGCAAGTTTGCCAGGTAAGGAGTGAGTGGTCCGGGAGGGGCTGGGCCAGCCAGTGGTGCGATTTGCTAATTCTCCAACCTGGGCAGATAATAACAACCAGTTCTATAGAACCAGTCTGACCAAATAGAATCGCACCCCTGAATTTACCACTGTTTTGCCAGAAAATACCCGTAGGATTCCCTTGACTTGTTTAACGATCGTGCTGATCTCTTAATGATCACAGTATTCCCTTAATAACTTCTATTAAAAAAAGGTAAAATAGGGTCACTTACATGGGAGCCTTGACTTGTGACCAATATGACCTATGATGAAAATTCCTGGCTCCCTTGCGGTCATACATTGAGGACTATCAGTAAAAGAGAAAGAGAGGAAAATGCTGCAGAAAACCATACTATGGCTGGAAAGATAGCATGGATTTGCCAGGAGTTAAGCTTATGACATCAAACATGCAAACAATTAATTAATTTACTTCCAAATTAACATCCAAATGCATTTCTTGTTTGCTCTCGAAGACACCAACGAATCAGATGACACCACCAAAGTTCGCGATATTATAAGCAACTCAAATACAACAAACATCTCTCCTGAAGATATCATTGAAATAACCAGAGAGGGCCCTGAGTTCAAATACAATGATGGCTCTGTGGCCCCAAGTTTTTGTAGAGTTGTTTACAAATGTATATTCATTCATACAATAAATGCCATTGCAAAATCCAATCCCACCCATAAAAAACTTCGCTCAAGACCAGACTTATCCATAATGCAAAGAATCCACTCCTGTGAACTCCACAATGAACTCAAAAACTGTCTAGACATTGGAGAAAAGGACCTTTACATTGACTAGCGTGCTGATTGCATCAAAAGAAAGTCACACAACCCACAACTTCACATCCAACCCCACCTCATCCAATCCAACATCACTCAAAACTAGGCATGCACACCCCTAACTACCTCTATTCCAACCACAACTGGCCTTAAATGCAAGCTACTCAGAGCAAAAAGCCTTGTAAATAAAATACCTGAATTTCTCTTCTTACTAAATATGGCTAAATTCAACATTATATTTGTCTGTAAAACATGGCTCAACGCATCTCTCCCTGACTCCATTACCACAGTAAGAGAGTATCATGTTTACCAATCAAATCGTGAAATCCGTAGAGGAGGTGGTGTTGCTATCTTCTATAAAAACTCCCTACCTCTAAAAAACATCCAAGTTACCCAGCAGCTTGCTCTTCCTGAGACCATCATCTGTGAACTGTCCTTAAATATCACATTTTGGTTCTTACTATGTTACAGAGCCCCTGATTATGACATCAAACATGCAAACAAGCTACCTACACTGCTAACATGGGCAGCATCCTGTCCACACACTTTTATCTTTCTTGGTGACATCAATCTACCTCATATTAACTGGACCCTTAACAAATGTACACCTGAACCCACACATGCAACCTTCTACAATGCAGTAACAAATCTGGGACTAAAACAACTAGTAACCAACAACACTAGATTTAACAACTGCCTCGATCTCATCTTCTGCAATAGTTTGAATTCAATTTATGGAATACAAATTAAAGAACCCTTTTCCAACAGTGACCACAACATGACTGACTTTTGTCTCAACATAAGTCCACACAAAAATCATCACAATGACAGAATCCCCAATTATAACTTCAAAAAAGGCAACTATGATCTTATAAACAATGATCTCTCATCCCTTGATTGGCAATTTTTATTCACTGGATGCAATACTGTAGAAGACCATGACAACATATTTGTTACTTGAAGTCAAAAGAGTCATCAAACTATATGTACCAATAACAACTCCCCAAACCAGAAAAAACAAATTACCCATAACAATAAGGAATCTTCAATACAAAAAGAAATCACTTTGTGGAAAAACAAATCTAGTCACGTTGCCAACTTCAAAAGCTGATATAAAAATTTATGACACCAGATAAAGACTAATGCACCAATTATCATATTAAACAAGAGGAAAACCTTCTATGCACCAATTCCTCCCGTGCTTTCTACAATTTTGTAAACAACAAACTAAAAGACTCAAGGTCCATCCCACCCCTGAAAGTATCTAATGTTAAAAACTGCAATGACAACACCATTAAAGCCAACCTCTTTAACACATTATTTGGCTCAGTATTTGTAAACAGCAATGGATCATGCCCAGTATTTCCTAGTCAAACCACAGACAACTACAGTGATCTAATACATATAGACTTTACAGAAGACAATTTTGAAAAAGCACTACACAATCTAAAACCATCTCCATCAATTGGACCGAGCGGAATATGTGCCTACTTCTTAAAAAAGCTATCCACTGCCATAGCAGAACCTCTAAGCATAATCTTTGAAAAAATTTTCAGGACCAGCTCCTTGCCAAAACTATGGTCACAAGCCACGGTCATCCCCATCTTCAGAAACAGAGACCCCAGCCTAGTTGAAAATTACAGACCAATCTCTTTATGCTGTGTCACCTGTAAAGTCATGGAATCAATTATTAACAAATCCATCATACTCCACTTAGAGACAAACAACCTATTCTCTAATAAACAATTTGGTTTCAGAAAAAAACTATCCTGTAATCTGCAACTCTTACACTGCAAAAACATATGACTACACAGCTCGATCAGGGCAAAGCAATAGATGCAATCTACATAGACTTCCATAAAGCCTTTGATTCAGTGGTACATGACAAACTACTCCTAAAACTAAAATCTTATGGTATCTCTGGACACCTGCATAACTGGATAGAAGCATTCCTGTCAAACAGACAACAAATGGTCAGAATTGGGAGCGTCCTATCAAATTCTGTACCTGTCAACAGTGTGTCCCCCAAGGCAATGTTCTAGGACCAACTCTTTTCTTACGCTACATAAATGACCTCTGTGATCATATTAAGAGCAACTGCATTCTCTTTGCTGATGATATAAAGCTATTCAACACCACAGGCAATACAGCTACCCTTCAAAAAGACCTTGACTATGTATCAGAATGGTCAAACAAATGGCAACTTCAAATCGCAACAAATAAATGCTCTGTCCTACATATTGGCAAAAAAAAATCAGAAAATAAAATACAAGCTGAATAGTCAAGACTTTGTTGATGATCCAAACTCTGTCAAGGATCTTGGAGTACTCATCTCTAATGATCTAAGTGCTAGAGCCCACTGTAACTACATAGCCAAAAAGGCATTAAGAGTTGTTAACCTAATCTTATGTAGCTTTTTCTCTGGTAATATTACACTACGAACTAGAGCATACAAAACATTTGCTAGACCAATACTTGAATACAGCTCATCAGTCTGGAACCCACATTACGTATCTGATATTAACAGTTGAGAAAGTCCAGAAATATTTCACAAGAAGAGTTCTCCACTCCTCTACTCATTGCAGAATACCTTATAACACCAGACTCGAAATTCTAGACCTAGAAAACCTAGAACTACGCCGCCTTCGGTCTGATCTAAGTATAGTATATAAAATCATACATTGCAATGTCCCACCTGTCAATGAATACTTCAGCTTCAACCATAACAATACAAGAGCAAACAATAGATACAAACTCAAGGTTAACTACACCAAACTTGATTGCAGGAAATACGACTTCAGCAACAGAGTGGTCAATGTCTGGAATACTCTACCTGATTCTGTGGTTTCTTCCCCAAATGCCAAAAACTTTAACCTTAGACTGTCTACTGTTGACCTCACCCCTTTCCTAAGAGGTCTGTAGGGTGCATGCATAAGTGCACCAACGTGCCTACCATCCCTGTCCTATTGTTTCTTTTATTTTTCTTATATGTATCCATGTATTCATAACTATGTTTTACTTATACCTATTATCTTGTAAGCAATTGACAAACCAAGTAAATAAATATACTTGGCTATAGGGAGCTGAGCAATAGGAAGGAGGATTTAGTTCCAAGCTTCTTGTGATTAAGAATTGTCCCCGACATGCTAGCTTCCTCCATAAACTCAGTGTACTTTTAAATCAATAAAAATCCACAATTCTCTTGTTTTGTTCTGGTCAGCTTTTTCAGTACTTAAGTCATGCCAGCAGAATAGCTCTGTAATTTGATCACTGGGAGAGCTATTATTACCTTCTCTTGCAAGACTTACAACATTTAGATAATTTTAATAGTTCGAAAGCTGTTTGTTTTAGGCACTTTTTTTCTTACACTTTTCTTTCTTTTGGCTTTTGCTTTCCGATTTGCCCAGACGACTTCTGTCAGAGTATATTCATGAACTGGAATAGAGCTTGGTAACAAGGTCAGCCAGTGAATAGGTATGGCAACTAAATCAGCCAATGAGGACAGTTTGGAAACTGAAACTAGAAGTAGCCTCAGCGTTGCACTTTATTAAGCTCTGCAGCTCTGAAGCTATGTTAAGCACTGAGTCTGTCTGTTGAAAATGAAACTGCTTCTCTCCTGCTTGCTTGCTGAACTAAAGTGAAACTGATGTCTGTTTCTGAGTTGCTGAAGTTACTGCTGAAGCTCTGCACTTGTAACACGTCTGCTTCTTTTTGAGTTTGCTCCATGTTGGAGAAATCTACAACTGGTTTGTATAATCTACTTATTTTGTTTATAAAGACGTTAAATGAAGCATCAGTCATCTGTGTTTATTTTTCTGGTGCTGAATTAACACGGCAAAACTCTGAACAACTCCAGCATCTCCTCGGAGCAGAAAGGCTAAGTAACCAGTGGTGGGATTCAAATTTCTTTTACTACTGGTTCTGTGGGTGTGGCTTGATGGGTGTGGCAGGGGAAGGATACTGTAAAATCTCCATTCTGTCCCCACCCCTGGGGGAAGGATACTGCAAAATCCCATTCCCTCCCCACCCCACTAACCTGCTTTCCAACTCCGTTCTCCTGTTCAGGGCAACAAAAGGAGACCCAGCTGGGACTCATTGGGAGGCAGAGAACAGATGGGGACAGGGCCAGTCAGAGGTGATATTTGCCGGTTCTCCCAACTACTCAAAATTTCCACTACCGGTTCTCCAGAACTGGTCAGAACCTACTGAATACCACCTCTGCCAAGTACACAATGAAACTAGAATTATAAAGCTGGAAGGGACCATGCAGGTCTTCTAGTAAAGTCCATCCCCTCCCCTGCCCAAGGCAGTAGTCCTTATACCATCCCAGACAAATGGTTGTCCAATTGTTGTTGTTTTTTTTTAATCTCCAGTGATGAAGCACTACAACTCCAAGAGACAACCTGTTCCATTGATTAATTGTTGTAGATCCATCTTTTTTTTTGAAAACTTCTCGTGATGCAGCACCCATAACATTGGAGGCAAGCTATTGCATTGATCAGTTATTCTCAATGTCAGGAAATTCCTCCTCATTTCCAGGTTGAATCTCCCTCTTCCACCCATTATTTCTTGGCCTGCCCTAGGGTGCTTTAAAGAAATATGTCCCTCCTCCAGTACAGGTAGTCCTCAACCTATGACCACAATGGAGCCCAAAATGTCTGTTGCTACGTGAAACATTTGCTAAGGGAATTTTGTCCCATTTTATGACCTTCCTGGCCAGAGGGGTCAAGTGGATCACTGCAGTTGTTGAGTGAGTCACACCGTTGTGAAGCAAACCTGGCTTCCCCATTGACTTTGCTTCTCAGAAGATCGCAAATGGGTATTTACTAATGGGCACCTACGTGGGAGAAGGCACAAACACAAAAGAGAAATCTCTGCCCACCCTTTTTTATTTTAGATGTATCAGTTGCACAGTTGTGCAACATGGCCAAGCCTAGCAGAATGGAATGGAATGGAATGAAATGGAGTGGAGAGTGGAGTGGGATGACACAGAATGGAACGGAATGGAACAGAATAGTTGAAGGGAAGGGAAGAGAATCAACCCAGAATTAAGGAGAAACTTCTTAACAGTGAGGACAATTAACCAGTGGAATAGCTTGCTTCCAGAAATCTTGGGTGCTCCATCACTGGAGGTTTTTAAGAGACTAGACAGTCACTTATCTGAAATATTATAGGTTTTCTTGCCTGAGCAGGGACTGGACTAGAAGACCTCCAAGATCCCTTCCTTCTTCTCTTCTCTTCTCTTCTCTTCTCTTCTCTTCTCTTCTCTTCTCTTCTCTTCTCTTCTCTTCTCTTCTCTTCTCTTCTCTTCCCTTCCCTTCCCTTCCCTTCCCTTTCGTTCCATTCCATTCCATTCCATTCCATTCCATTCCATTCCATTCCATTCCATTCCATTCTATTCTATTCTATTCTATTCTATTCTATTCTATTCTATTCTATTCCATTCCATTCCATTCCATTCTATTCTATTCTATTCCATTCCATTCTATTCTATTTAATTCTCCTATTGCATGGACCAAATAAACCACTTTACAGACCCCACAGCCAGGAGCTCTAAAGATCAGAACAGATCAGCAGAGACAGCCAACACCACCCAAATAGCTCAGACTTGTTTCTGTTGGGAAACATCGCAGCCAAGGTGGTTTCACTGGTAAAGAAGATACTCTTCCAGTCACATCCCAACATAACAACCATTTAGCTGTCATCCAGCACTGAGTGGGCACAAAATAGGACATATCTTCTGCTTGGAAAAGGTCTTTTATTTGTACAACTGTTCCCATTTTCAGCCATTCCAGTCTTGAGACATGCAGCAGCAGGAAACTAATTACTTACTTATGTATTTGTATTATTGCTGAATGCAAACACATCAGGGAAGAAATGTGTTTTCCTACATGAATATACATGTTGTGGGGGGAAGGTATTTTCCTACATGAATATCCATGGGCCTTCATTCAGGGCTGGGGGTTAGAGCAAGGATTGTGGTCTTAAAGTGAGATGATCATACAAATGCCTTGCTTAATGACTGGAGAAATAAATTACAATCATGAGTAGGGTAGGGTAGGGTAGGGTAAGGTACAGTAGGATAAGATAGGGTTTGGTAGAGTAGAATAAGAATAGGATAGGATAGGATAGGATAGGATAGGATAGGATAGGATAGGACAGGACAGGACAGGACAGGACAGGACAGAACAGAACAGAATAGAATAGAACAGAACAGGGCAGAAGAGGACAGGACAGGACAGAATTGGACAGAACAGGACAGAACCGAACCGAACCGAACAGAATAAGGCAAAACAGAACAGGACAGGACAGAATTGGACAGAATAGAACAGAATAGAACAGAACAGAACAGAATAGAATAGAACAGACTAGAACAGAATAGAATAGGGCAGAACAGAACAGGACAGAATAGGAGAGAACAGAACAGAATAGAATAGAATAGAATAGAATAGAATAGAATAGAATAGAATAGAATAGAATAGAATAGAATAGAATAGAACAGGACACGACAGGACAGACCAGACCAGACCAGAACAGAACTGACCAGGACATAATAGAACAGAACAGAATAGAATAGAATAGGACAGAACAGAATAGGACAGAACAGGACAGGACAGAATAGAATCTGAAAGGGACCTTGGAGGTCTTCTAGTCCAGCCCCCTGCTCAAAGAGGAGAACCTGTACCATCTCAGACAAGTGACTGTCCAGTCTCTTCTTAAACACCTCCAGCGATGGGGCACCCATGATTTCTGGAGGCAAGCTGTTCCCCAGTTAAATGTCCTCCCTGTTAGGAGGTTTCTCCTCAATTCCAGGTTGCTTCTCTCTTTGATTAGTTTTCAGCCGTTGCTTCTTGTCCTGCCCTCCGTTGCTTTGTAGAATAATTTGACCCACTCTTGTGATTGTAATTCAAGGATTTACCTGTACAGCAAAAAAAAAAAAAAAAGGGGGGGGGAGATTATGTCTTTAAATCAGCAGAAGAATCCAGTCAGAGCTGAAGATGGTTCTTGGATGAGAAGCGAAACATCTTCAAAGAAAAACCAGAAAGGCCAGCTGCCTCTTGAGAAAAAAAG